>AUXJ01001715.1:0-15243 GCA_000482205.1 Herpetomonas muscarum
GAGATGGGGGGGGGGGGAATAACACGCACTCCCATCTCCAAGGGACGCCAAAAAAAATGGTAGGGGCGACGGCAGTTCGGGTGTTCATTGCCGGCACGTCGCGCACTACCGCTACAGCTTTGAGCGCATGTGGTCCGTCATGACGCCGAGGCTCATCATCAGCAGCTTCGTCTCCTCCGCGAACATCTCCAGACAAAGCGTGAAGGAGTGCATGCCCTCCGCGTCCTCGGACGTCACCGGGAATCGAAAGTCGGCGGGCAGCCGCACCGGCCCCTCCGACACCTCCGTTGGCGTCTTCACCGGGCGGTTGAGGTACGGCAGCACCGACACGTTGCGCTCGGAGGCGACAACGCGGAAGTTGCCATATTGTCCCGGCCGGCGCGAGTTCGGCGACATGTACGGAGACCGCTGCGAGCCGTGTGCCAGCGACTGCCCGTCAAAGGTGGCCGCGCGCGAAAGGGGGCGGCGACTGACGGGGCTGCGGGGGATGTCGAAGCCGCCGTCGTTGGCGCTGCTGCCGTGGTGCTGCAGACTTGTCCCCGACCCGTCGCGGGGCCGCGGGGCGTCGGTGGCGGATCGCGACGCAAAGACGGACGTTTCCTTCCGGCCATTCTTGCTACCTTCACCATCAAGGGGGTTGGTGGTGGAGGGGAAGCCGTACTCCTCGGGGTCGGTGTCCTTGCTATCGCCGCCGATGCCGCGGTCACGGAACTCCTGGACGGAGGTGTTGATGAGCATCAGCATGATCTGGCTCTTGCGCGTGTGTAGCTCTGTGCAGGCGGCGAGGAGCTCGAGCTCCGTCTTTGTCAGATCGCCCTCAAGATTCACGGAGGGGTCCTTCATCATGTAGGTGATCAGCTCCACAATCCGCGAGAATGCGCCGGCGACGTCGCGGGCGACGGGCTGCAGGTTGCGCATCATATGTCGTGTCTCGGGCGTGTAGAGGCTCTGGCTCCGGATCACGTTCCAGCTCAGCCACATGGTCTTCAGCAGCACGGTCATTCGGTACATGTGGTGATACGTCGCCATGCAGGCCTTCACCGGGTAGTCGATCGTCACAAGACCGCGCTCATCCTTGGCGAAGCCCATGAATTCCTTTGTGCTCTTCAGCCGCTTGTTCACGTCGTCGAGCTGCACCAGCAGCTCCTCCATGGGCGTGTCAGCGCCCTTCACCATGTGCATGGAGCGGTTCGACAGCTGGTTCGGCTGCCCCTCTGCCCCACCCTGCTGCGTCTCCATCTCGAGGAAGGGGCCGCGGCCAAAGTTGATGTACTCCACCCGGCCAAAGTCCTTCATGTTGGTGAAGCTGTATTGCTTGCTGCCGAAATCAGAGACCAGCGGGATGGAGAAGAGCCACATCATGTTCGACACAACAGAGCTCATCCGCTTCAGCACGTTCCGCCGCTTCTGCCGGAGGATTTGGCTCGGCGACAGGGGCAGGATGAGGATGCTCACAAAGAGGTAGATGAAGATGCCAAAGGTGTTCTGGTTCATTCGGGAGACGGTGTCCTCGATGGTGGTCTCGATGATGGAGTCGAGGGGGATGAGAACGAACATGGCGTAGACGGACATGATGCCGTACTCCTTGTCCGTCCGCAGGAACGTACCAATGAACATGAGCGTGCACAGCGACGCCACGCGCTGGACGGGTGTGGTGGAGTAGGTGCCGGCGAAGAAGCCGAGCACGGTGCCAATGAGACAACCCGTCAGCCGCACAATTGACGCCTGAACCGCCTCCACAGGGTTCATGCCAGACACGAAGGCGATAATGTTCGGGCCGGAGAAGGACGCCTTGTCAACCTTGATAAGATACGAAAAGCCAATCGTGAGAATCATCGCGGCGCTCACCTTGATGGCCTCGATGAGGCGCTGCACCTCACGACGGTTGCGGTCGCTAAGAAGCTTCTTGACGTAGTGCACATTCTCCATGAAGGGTCCCTTGGCTGTCTTCTGAAAGATCTCCCTCACCGTGTTCATCACGCCGGCGTCGAAGCGCGAAACCTGCATCTCAAAAATCTCCATCGTGTCGCGGAAGCAAATGACAGTGAACAGGTAGAAGGTCATGAGCGGGACGAACTCCTCCAGCGTGTCCGAGGTGTGCTCGTAAAAGAGCATGCGGCGGGCCAGCAGGTACGCCTCCTGCAGCTCGTCTGTGCGGAGGCGCATGTTCTCAAAGTGGTGGGAGAGGGCAAGGATGTCCTTCTTCGTCTTGGCCGCCGCGAGCAGGTCCATCAGCTCGTCAAAGGACTCGGCGACGTTGTTCAAGTGCGGGGTCAGGACCTGGCCAAATGCCTGGGAGCGGTCAGAGCTGTCGATGGCGTGCGGCGTGACCTCGACCATGTCCAGCACTCGCATCATGCTACTCAGGTTGACACGGAGACGCTCAAAGAGGTAAAACTTCATCGTGCGCAGCTCCCGCACCTCGGCGGACTCGAAGAAGAACTCGTACGTGGAGAAGGCCTGCATGTGCTCAAAGGCGGGCAGGAGACCGTCCAGCGAGTCTGTCATGATACGCACCTTGGACATGGCCATGTTCCGCTCCACGTTGCTGGGGCTCCAGAAGGAGTACACGAGCCCGCGGAAAGCCGTGCCGGTGTTCTTGGCAATGTAGCTAAGATGCTTCTGTGCCTCCTTCTTGCAGAAGATGGGGAACGGCACGAAGGCGGCGACGAGGCACAGCCCCGTCCCGATGGTCCAGTCGCCCATGACGCGGCAGGCGAACTCAGCGCGGCGGGTCGTGTTTGTCAGGAGGCCGACCATGCAGCTGTTGAAGAGCAGCAGACAGATTCGCCGCGGCATCGCCTCGGTGAAGACGGCCATGATGATCAGCATCGCTGTGTAGTAGACGCACCAGCCGGCGATGTGGTTGCCCAGGTCCAGCGCACCGCCAATAACGGCGATGGGCAGCCACAGACAGCCTGCGCGGATCCACACAAAGAGGTAGGCGATGGCCTCGCCAACGTTCGCCTTGGCGGCCAGCACCGTCGAGGAGATGACCATGAAGGGGGACACAAAGGGATTGCCCTTGAGGTTGGCCGCGATGATGGCGGAGGGGACGAGGACGGCGATCGCAGTGATGCGTGTCGCGTAGAGGAAGAGCTGCCAGAATTGCGGCTCGCGGAGAAAGTCAAAGAAGGTGCACTGGAAGCGACTGTGGTGGGGGTTGCGCAGGCGCCACGGCACGCTGAGGTCGTCGACGGCGGTGTCGAAGGCGTCCGGGCGGAGGGTGCCGGGGTTGCCGAGGCGGCCGCTCTCGGGCGGGTACCGCTGCTGGTACTTGGGGATGCCGTAGCTGTCGACGGAGCCGACGTCGTCGTGATCGTCGCCGGCGTAGCCGGTGCCGTCATCGGCGTTGAAGAGGTCATAATCCTCCGTGGAGTGGCGCGGCAGCGCGTCCGCAAAGTGCGGGCGGGCCGTGTGGTTGATGTGGTCGCTGAAGGCGTGCCGCACCTTCTTCTCGACGGTGGGGTCGATGTGCTCATCGCGGGCGCCGCCGCCACTCGCTTCGCCGTCGCTGGAGGGCTTGAGGACCTGCGGCCGCGTGCCCATCCGCTCCATCGGCATCGGTGCCTCGACAACGTGCTCGACGGGCAGGAAGGAGGTGCGCCGCGTTGGCCGCTGGTTCTCCGCGCCGGAGCTGGACGCGTCGGTGGTGGTGTTCAGCGTCACCACCGCCGCAGCCGCTGCTGCACTCGCCGCAGCCGGCACGTTGTGCTCGGGGCTGGGGTTGATGGGCTTGCTCACCGCCGTGTTGGTGCTGAGGGCGGTGCCTGCGGGGGTTTCGGGGCTGGTTTGCCGCCCAGAGTTGGCGAGGGTCTCCTCCAATGGGGTGTAGATGGACCCCTCCTCGTCCCCAGCGGGCTCAACTCGGTTGGACAGATCGGACATGTCGATGAGCTGCCCTTCTGTGTTCTCTGCGTGTGCTAGAAAAGATAGGGTGTTTTTTTAGTGTGAATTGTGTTATACGTATATATATATATAGAGAGAGAGAAAGATATATAACTAAGGCAGCGAGTGCCGTCTTTTTGCCTTTTTTTGATGTACGTGATTACCGTCACGGGACGTAGGGAAGAAGGAAAAGAAAAGATAGTGTAAAAATGAAGGCTGCTTCTTTAAGCGAAATGCAGACAGTGGGGGCGGGGAAAAAAAAATTGATGGGAGGGCGTGAAGAAGAAGTGAAGCAGCGAGGAATTATCGAAACAAAAGAAAATGTATCAGAGGTTGACACGGTAGGAAAACTATATAGAAATATGTTCGCTGTAGCTCGTAAGAGAAGACAGAGGGGAAGTGGGAAACAGGAGGAACCCGAATAAACAAAAGATATGCGTAGGGGGGGGGGAACGAATAAGACAAACTCGTGATGCACGAAGGAAGAGACAACGTAGAGGGGGAAGGGGGGGGGGGAGCGGTGATGAGGCTATGTGCCCACGGGGAAATAAAAGGCCGAAAATACACAAGGATCAAACAGTATGAGAAAACACAACGGATTGTGTTTGTGTGTGGTCTGAATAACCGCCTGTGCGACGAGGGAGATGACAAAGGAATAAATAGCGTCTTCCCAATTTTATTCCCCTCTGCGTGGAGTCTCCTGTGGAATCTCGCTGCACCACGCGAGTGCTGCTTCGCCGGGCGATATAACAATCAACACAAGGGGAAAAAACAAGAAGAAGGCAGTGTTCGCGCTGCTTACCTTTACCCACAAAAGGTGCAAAACGAACGGTGACTTTTTGTTATTCCTTTCGGTGGTCTCCACACGTCTCTTTTCGTGTGTAGATGTGTGCGAGTGGACGTATATATATATATATATATATGTATAGATAGATAGATAGATAGGTACGAATGTATCTTGTTGTGTGTGTTTATTCGGATCTACAATGAGACGTTGGTGGAAAGGAGAGGAAGTATAGAAATAGCAGTAAAGTACATAGTGCGTAGGTGAAGGTGACATCTTCTTTTCGCATGTGCGTGAGGAGTGAAATGGACACCGCTACGAAACCGCACGACTACGCCAAGATGGAGCGGAGTGGGATATCACATGTGTGTGGAGGTGCTTGTCTGTGAGCACATTTTGCTCCGACGCGACATATTTTTTTTTGGTTCAGGCTTGCAAAAGACAGGCTATTTTATTGATTTTCTTATATATTTTTTTATTATTACAAAGGAATAGTGGTTAGCAGGAGCATAGTTTCCCGCCAACACCCTTCCTCTTTTTCTTCTTTTTCTTTCGCATTCAAACGCGCAGACACTCAGTTGGAGAGGCGAAAAAAGAAAGACGTGTGAGGTGCTAGAACGACCACACCATATGAAAGAGAGGGTAGGGAGGGGGGGGGGACGAAACGACAGGAGACAATGTTGGCATCAGCGACCAGACCCCCCAATATACATGTATATGTATGTGTGTGTGTGTGTGTGTGTGTGTGTTGGTCGGTGGAAGGGAAGAGGCGAGGGAGAGTGTGTGGAAAGCGACCAAGAGAAATATCACAGCTTCTCATACGCACAAGTGAGCAGATATACGTGCACCGTGCTCACATAGGGGGATAATCACGCTAGCAAAGAAGAGGACTTTAGACGGGTGAAACAAGGCAAAACAAGCTTCGTGTGAATGGGCCAGGGAGGGAGAACCGAAGGGGAAGGGAGAAGAAGAAAGGAACAAAGGGGGGAGGTGAAAAAAAAGGAGGGGCGCGACATGAGGAGCGCGTGAACAACACACAGTCCCCGTTAAAAGGGAATTGCCCGACGGCTACGCCGCGGGCACATTATTGCATTTTTTTTTGGGGGGGGCTCCGCTACTTTCCCTCGTCGTCGTGTTCTCCCTCGGGAGGGGGTGTCGATGGACGCGTCGGCGGTCGCGCGTGGTGTGGGCTTCCGCCCCGCGACGGCGACGAGCTGGAGGAGCTGGACGGCGGGTGGGAGAGCCGCCGCGTTGGCGACGGCGGGGCGCTTCCGCCCGGTGTCGTCACAGAGGAGGGCGGCCGGTGCGGCGAGTCGGAGCTGGACCCGCCGCGGCGCGCGCCCCCACTCCCGCGCGGCAACGATGACAGCGACTGCGCAGTGGGTGGCAGCCAGTATGTGTCGGCGCCCTCGGCCAGCGAGTCGTTGAGGGAGCGCGGGAGGCTGCGGTTGCCCCCGTCCGACCGACGGCCCACCGGCCCGGCCTTGGGCGAGCGGTTCGGTGTTCCCGGTGCGGTAAACGACGGCGTGATGAGGATGTTGCGCTGGGGGATGAGAAAGTGCGAGGTGAAGGACGTGTTGTCCAGGAGACCCTCGTGGCCGTCAGTGGCGAGGGAGCGCGGCGTCGACGGCGCGGTGCCGCTCCGCGACAGGTGCGAGCGACGGGAGCGGTGGTACTCGGCGTCCTCCTCGCTGTTGAGCGCGTCGAGGTCGGCCGAGCTGGGTGGCCGCGACATGAGGCTGCGGCGATCCATGGAGGAGTTCAGACTCGGCACGTCGTCCTCGCCCACCTCAATCTCGTCCCACTTGATGTAGCAGAAGAGCATGTACATGTAGATGGGGAAGCCAACGCAGGTGACGCCCATGCCAGGGCCCAGCCACAGCGCGCGCACGCTCATATCAGTCTTAATGAAGAGGAAGATGCCGAGCGGGACGCCCACGACGGAGTAGACGAGTGCGATGGCGACCGAGCCGATGATCTGCTTCCCGCAGCCACGCAGCACGCCCATCATGCTACTCTGGACGCAGTCAAAGATGTGGTAGATGGCAAAGTATGGGATCAGCTCTGCGTACAGCTTGACAACTGCCTCGTCATCCGAGAAGACCAACGGGATGTAGTGCCGCAGCAGGAAGATCACCGTGACGTTCAGCACGCCGTGGAGGCCGGCCAATGCGACGCACACATAGGCGCAGCGCCTCGCCAGCATCGGCTTTCTCTGGCCGAGGGCGTTGCCGACTAGCACCGCGGCCTCGATAAAGATTCCAGATGTCAGACTCCACAAGAAACCGGAAGTTTGGTACACAATGCTAAATGCCGCGAGGTCCTCCGGCGGGGCAAAACCCGCCGTAATGGCGTTGATCTCCAGCGACACCCACTCGCTCAGCATCATCGCCATTGACGGGAGGGCGAGCTTCAGCAGCGGGCCCCAGTTATGCAGCGCCGTGCTGTCCCACCCACCCCACGTCTTCTTGTACTTTTTCGTCTTCATGAGGTACACCAGCAACGACGCGGGCATGCCAATCATGAGGATAACCCACCCAATTGGTGCACCAACGTACCCGAAGATCTTGATCATGGGATAGAGGATGAAGGGGAAGAGAACCGCACTGATCACCAGATTCACCGAGAGCGGGTTGTTGAGGTGCTGGCACGCAAAGTAACGTCGCAGAATCTCTAGCATGTTCACCGGATACACACCGAACAGCGCAATGCGGCAGAAGACGCCGGTGAAGTAGACGACGTCGGCGTTCTGCCCAATCGCCTCTAGTAGGACGTCCGCGAACGCCAGGATCGGCCCCAGGCACGCCGACACTAGTAACAGCAGCAGAGCCATGCGCTGTGCATAAACGCCGTAGAGCTTGCTGTTGGGGTCGCGCCCGTATGAGTGGGAGAGCACCGTCTCGAGGGCGCCACTAAAACCGGCGGCGAAGGAATAAGCCGTCGCGTTGATGAGGCCGAAAGCGAGCGATGTCGCGCCCAGCTCCACGACGCCTACAAGCTTACCAACCATGGCGACAAGGATCGTGCCGATCATGAACTGCGCGACTGCCGCGATGCCGAGCGGTGAGCCCTGGCGGAGTGTGTCCTTGATTATAATGACAAAGCTGACATCCTCACGCACCCCTGTGGACGCCTTGTGGTGGTCCCCATCGTCGTCGGCGGCGGAGCCGGCGAACGACCCGTTGGCGCCAACCGTTTTCCGTGCCGTGTCAACGGTCATATTTATGTCTTTATGTAGATAATATAATATATCCGGTCCCCTTACGTGTACAGGCCGTCGGTGGGAGTATCGGTGAATGTATAGTGGGATTTACAACAGCACCCACGACACGCCAGTGACAGCAGATGTTCGCCTTACTGTCCTTAACTTACTCCGCCTTGCACTTGGAGGCGGTGGGACACGGTCGAGATAACGAAAGAAAAAAAGGCGGCCCGAGATGTAAGATGCCTCGAGCAAAAAAAAAGTACCAAGCTTCCTCCTTCTGAAAGCTACTACAAGGTACAACGAATATATATATATATATAATATGGAAAGTAGGAGCAATTGAGAGCTCGTTATCGTGGATGAAATGATTTCTTTTTTTCTTCTGTGTGTGATCGTTGGCAGGACGCTCTTGTTGTGCCTAAACGTGGCCAGTGGAAGGAGGCGGAGAAATAGGAAAAAAAGAACACTAAGGGTCCGCTCTATATCGATTGATTGGAGTAGGCCGCCACACTCCCTCGTGGTAGGAAGCCAAGACGGCACGCAGCAACTGCTTGTGCGAATACAGTGGAAAGAGGGGGAAGGGGGAGAGTGTGTAGGAGGACTGTGGATGTGTGTATATGGTAGCAAGTCGCTCCACAAAACGCAAGCCTGACTGTTTCCGCATAGGCTGCAGGTAGCGAGCACGCGTTAGAGCAAAACGCTCCAATCCGGCGAGCCCATGACGCGCTGTGCACCACCGTAGACGGTCCACAGCGTAGTCTGTGCAAGTCGAGAGGGGGAGGGGGTCATCCACGCGAAGTTTCTTCTCGTAACCGCTAAAAGACCAATCTCATGCATCTCAAGTCTCTGTGAGTGTTCTCTCTTACTGTGATGTTTTGTTTGTAGCCTCTTCTGTATGTTGCACAGGGGTAGGTAGTATCCGCGTGCCGGTTCGGTAGCGGGCAATGACTGTGGCCCCACCGCACCTGCGGTGGGGCCACAGTAGCACACACCCACGGACCCACGCACATTCGCAACACTGCACGTAATGAAGGATATGCGTGCAGTGTGCCGACATGTCGATTACCGCAGGAGAGAGAGAGCGGGGACAGTCAGTTGGATACCGACCAGAACGGTAGTAAATTGTAGGGGAGGGGAGGGGGAGGGAGGAGAGAGGAGGGGGGGTGGAAGGGGGTCATGTTTCCTTTTTTCTTTGGGGTAATATAATGGAGGAGTGGAATAACCATTAAAAACGATAAAAATAACACATATAACGATAGGAACATAAATAAATAAATAAATATATATATATATATATATAAGGCATTCCCCCATTACATCGGATACTGCTTCCCCTGGTAGAAAATCCCCGGCTTCTTTTTTTGACCTTGCCTCTCACCCTCATTTCTTTGAAGGAGCATCGTCCTCCTCCTTTTTGGTATCCTCCTTCTTTTTGGCGTCGTGCTTCTTATGGGGTGAGCCCGGTCGTGACAGTGAGGCACTTCCGCTAACCTGCATCCTGCGCGCAAAGGCGGCGGCGCCGGCCCCCGCCCGTGGGGAGAGCATCGGCGTCACCGGTGCCGTGAAGGACGGCGTGATGAGAATGTTGCGGTTCGGGATGTGGAAGTGCGCGGTGAAGGAGGTGCTCGCTGCCATACGATCCTGTGGCTGCAGTGGCTCTGGGCCCGGGGTGGGCGGGGCCGTCCGCGCACGCGAGGGCGACTCCTCCCCCTCGCCGCTGGCACGGCGTGCCTCTGGATCCCCGGCACCCGCCCCCTCCTCTCTGTCGCTGCTCATGGGGGTGAAGGCTGGGAAGCTGTACTGGCTCATGCTCATGTTGTGACGGTCAATGGACGAGTCGACGCTGGAGATGTCGTCCTCGCCCACCTCAATCTCGTCCCACTTGATGTAGCAGAAGAGCATGTACATGTAGATGGGGAAGCCAACGCAGGTGACGCCGATCGCGGGCCCCAGCCACAGCGCGCGCACGCTCAGATTCGTCGTCATGAAGAGGAAGATGCCGAGCGGGACGCCCACGACGGAGTAGACAAGCGCGATGGCGATGGAGCCGATGATTTGCTTCCCGCAGCCACGCAGCACGCCCATCATGCTACTCTGGACGCAGTCGAAGATGTGGTAGAGGGTGAAATACGGGATCAACTCTCCGTAGAGATCGATCACTTCCTGGTCGTCAGAAAAGAGCAGCGGAATGTATCGCCGAAAAATAAAGATGACTAGCATGTTGAGGACGCCATGAATACCTGCTAAGGTCACGCACACATG
The DNA here is from genome assembly GCA_000482205.1 of Herpetomonas muscarum. Classification (NCBI taxonomy): domain Eukaryota; phylum Euglenozoa; class Kinetoplastea; order Trypanosomatida; family Trypanosomatidae; genus Herpetomonas; species Herpetomonas muscarum. Next base: position 10,140 of record AUXJ01001715.1, read on the forward strand.
TGCGCAACGTCGGGCGAGGCCTGGCTTCCCCTGGCCGAGCGCGTTGCCCACCATCACCGCGGCCTCGATAAAGATTCCAGAGGTCAAGCTCCACCACACACCACACGATTGGTACATGACACTAAACGCGGCCAGCTCCTGTGCAGGTGCGAAGCCCGCCGTAATGGCGTTGATCTCCAGCGACACCCACTCGCTCAGCATCATCGCCATTGATGGGAGGGCGAGCTTCAGCAGCGGGCCCCAATGGTGTAGCGCGGAGGAATCCCACCCGCCCCACGTTGCCTTGTAGAGACCAGTCTTGACCAGGTACACCAGCAAAGACGCGGGCATGCCAATCATGAGGAGGACCCACCCAATTGGTGCACCAACGTACCCGAAGATCTTGATCATGGGATACAGCAACAGAGGGAAGAGGGCGGCACTCGTGACGAGACTTATCGAGAGCGGGTTGTTGAGGTGCTGGCACGCAAAGTAGCGTCGCAGAATCTCTAGCATGTTCACCGGATACACACCGAACAGCGCAATGCGGCAGAAGACGCCGGTGAAGTAGACGACGTCGGCGTTCTGCCCAATCGCCTCTAGTAGGACGTCCGCGAACGCCAGGATCGGCCCCAGGCACGCCGACACTAGTAACAGCAGCAGAGCCATGCGCTGTGCATAAACGCCGTACAGTTTACTCTTCGGATCACGCCCGTACGTGTGGGAGAGCACCGTCTCGAGGGCGCCACTAAAGCCAGAGGCAAAGGAATATGCTGTCGCGTTGATGAGGCCGAACGCGAGCGATGTCGCGCCCAGTTCCACAACACCCACCATCTTTCCAACCATGGCGACAAGGATCGTGCCAATCATGAACTGCGCGACGGCAGCCAGACCTAGTGGTGAGCCATGGCGGAGTGTCTCCAGGGCAATCTTGAGCACCGATGTGTTCTCATCCATGACAGCGTTGACCGTCGTGCTCCCAATGGAGGCGCCGCCAGATGACCGTCGGGACCCATCGCTCCGCGGGGATGGTGGTGTGGGCATGGAAGCGCTCGAGCTGCGTGTTGCGACTTGTAGCGATCACAGAACTAACAGCGACCAGCCTTGATGGCCCTGGAAATGAGAGACAGAAGGGAGGGATTGCCGATAAGCGCAAGGCTCATATATAAAGAAAGAAGGAATAAGAGGAGGGGAGGGGAGCAAAGGAATAGTAGTCGAACTTCGTACGGTAAAGAAAAAAATGAGGTGTCAGAGGCAAAGTAAGTAAAAGGAAAAAACAACACACAGCTGCAGTGATCTACTCTAGACCCTACCCGTGTGAGTTTTTTTTTTTTAATGTGACGAGGGGGTGAGAGGTGCTGCCCTGCGTATCAGCAGAGCGCAGAGCACTACGTGTTGAAATGAATGTCAATCTTGCAGTGACAATGACCAGATAGTGAACGAAAGGGGAAAAAGAAAAGGCTGGAGCGACAGGAAAAGCCCCACACAGGATGTATATAATATATTATATATCTTGAAAAAAGGAAGAAAGATATATAATTATGTGGGACGGGTGTGTATGGATGTGTGTCCAGTCCTATTTAATGTCACTGACTAACAATTTGCACCGATAGAGAGAGAGAAACAGAGAGCAGCAAGGTGCAGGGGACCGAAAAGGGACATGTAGGTTCGTACAAGTGACGTGTAGGTGTCGCAGCTATACACACCGTCGTCGTGGTAGGAGAGTGAGACAGCCTCTTGGCGACATGGCCAGTGGTGCCTTCACTGACCATGCATGTATGTACTCTTTTGAAATAAGGCATGAAAATTACGGTCACGCGTTGAATAGTTAGGGGTGGTGCCATCTCTTCAGACAAACTGAGTTGCGGTTTCATTTTCTTTGGTTTCGTCGCGTCCACATGAGCTCGTATCGGGGAGCTTGCGGGCCGTAGCGCCGGCGCCGTCGTAAGAGCGGAAGCAAAAACAAAAAGGGAGGCTGGACGGTTGAACCGTGTTTGCCTCTGCTTCTTTCTTTGTTTCCGTGTATATGTGTACGTGTGCTTACGTATATATCCGTAGGCTTTACACTGAGCCATTGGTGGCTGCAGCAGCTCGCACGGCGCGCAGCTGGGCCAGCGCCCCAGCATGCCTGGCTGGCTGCTGCTTGAATGCCCACTTCTCGGAGACGTAGGCGGGAACTGCGAACGCGTCGAGGGTCTGCTGTCGCTGCCCGTGACTGTCAAGCGTGGCGGCAGGGCTGTAGCGCGCTGTCCATTCCTTCTCCGCCAGCTCGAACCGGTGCACGACCCATGACGACGACAGCAGCCCACGGCCCGAGGCAAAGCGGCGCATGGCCTCCCAGTTGGGGGCGACAGGCATGAACGGGGCGCTGTTTGCGTCCACGTCCGGTGTGAAGAAGGCCTCCGCTACGTTGTGGTCGGGGAAGTGTGGCGGGAGGCTCAGGATGCCCCACGACCGGCGGTTCGCGTCGAGGACGGCGAACTGCAACATGGACAAGTCACCCGTCTCTGTCTTGGCACTGGCGGACCACTCCAGCGGGGGGTCGGTCGCCATCTCCCGCCAGCGCTCCATCAACGCCAGAACAAAAGCCACGTCATCGTCCCTCGCGGTCGTCCCTGCGTCTGGGGCGGGGGAGGGCCACGCGGCGATAACGGCGTGCAGCGCGCCGGCGAGTCCGATGCCGGGGACGCCCTCCGTGTAGTCGCAGCCGAGGAGGTAGGCCAGGGCCACGAGGACACGCCGATCGACACCGCACGCCTCCAGGTCACGGAAGCGGTACTCGACGACGTGCTTGTTCGCGGCAAAGAAGCCGCGGAGGACGACAGGGGCGCCGTGCACAACCACGTCGCTGTCCTCCGTGAAAACGGCGTCCACAAGGCCCTCCCTGGCCAACTTTGCGCACTGAGCGTCAGCCTCGGCGGGGCTCAGGACGTACGCGATGCCGCAGTGGTCGAGGAGCTCGATGAGGTCAAGTAGGTCGAACGGAATCGGCACCGAGCGACCACCTACCCCGCGGCCCTCGTTAGTCTGTTTGCCGCCCTGCTCACTCTCCGCGGACTTACTGGGCCGGGTGAAGAGAAGGCCAAACTCCGGCACTGGAGCCGTCTTCTCCGCAGCAGCTGCCGCTGCGGTGGCCTGCGTGGTCACTGTTTCGTCACGGGCCTTTGATGGATGATCTGCCGACAGCTTTGGCTCCGCCAATGACGCCGCAGTGGCGCCGCTGCTCGGCTGCGTGCCGTGTGTTTCCAGCAAGCGACTGATTTGGGTGTCGGGGCACCACTGAGCACCGGTGTAGTCGCCGTCCAGGGCCCAGAGGCGAAACCCAAACTCTTCTTCTTCTTCACCATCTTCCCCCTCGTCGTCATCCTCCTCCATTGCATCATCAGAAGAGTTATCGGTGCTGTCTGCATCGTCCTCTTCTGATTCCTCCTCTTCCTCCCTCGCGGGGGAGAAGCTGTCGCTCACCACCTCCACAGAGCTTCCCACTTCTGAGGAAGTACAGACGTGTTCGCTGCTCCCGCTGCCCTCCTCCTCGGCGCTGTTGTTCTTGTCCTCGTCGCTTGGGCTCTCCACGCGAATGGGTGATGCATCTGTGGCGCGGGCGTCCAGAGGGTGGAGGGGCGGCGTTGTCGCGACCTGAAAGAAATGCGAGGCGTCCCGCACCATCGACGTGCTTCTCCGCGACGGAGAGGCGCGCTGATCTAGCCTACCCTGTGCACAAGTGCTAGCGGCCCCGCTGTCGCACACCTCGACACTGGCCTCGCGCACCTCGGGTCGGCGCAAGGGCATCTGCACGACGGCGTCGCACTCGTCCTCAATCTCGACGCTACCCTGCGAGGAATCGATGCCAATGGCAGAGAGCGGTGAGTGACCCTCTTCCACCACCACCACCTCAAGTTCCTCGCTGTCCTCGCTGTTCTCAACGTCCTGTGGCGCTTCTCGGCCAGCAGTGCTGTTCTGCAGGGAGGGGGAGCCATCACCGCTGGGCGCCTCGAAAACTCGCCGAGGGCCCATGAACAATGAAGAGGACGTTGTCCTCAGCTTATTCTCCACAAGACGCTCTTCACCGGCCTTTTTCGCGGCAATGAACACACCAGCGTCGTCGAGGAAGTGCCGCGTGAGCATCTTGGACACTCGGTCCGGGGCGAGGCGCCGCTTCGCCTGCACCCCACGGCGACATCTTCGCGCCAGTGCTAGGTTGTCACCGGAGGACTGCTGCTGCAAGAACACTCGGGCGGCACGCTGCGCCGCGGCGGTCGCCAGCTCCCTCTCGTCCACCACGACAGAGCCATCAGCGGAGGAGCCGTGTGCGTTGTTTGTTCCGGTGGTTGTATGCACCTCATCCTCCTTTTCCTTCACCGCGCCCAGGCTGGCAGAGGAGGTGGTGGTGGTGGTGGTGGTCGCTGCGGGCAGGTCAGCAATGGCGATGGACCCTGCCGACACCTGCGCCATCAAAATCTGCTGCGCCCGCCGTCGCAGCAGCACCTGCGACAGCGCCGCGCGACGGAGCTGCCTCCGTCGGTGCTCCGCGGACTTTGCCGCCGCGGCCTGCCCGTCAAACACAAAGATGGGCTGGATGCCATAGAACAGCAGCTTCAGGATGCGCACGAGGAAGCCCTCGAGAACCTGCTGCTCCACGTCGGGCCCCGACTTGGCCTGCGCCCGGAACTGCGCGATCCAGATGCTGGCGTCAACGGCGACGCGCCGTCCGCGCCAGCTCTCCGGCTGTGTCACCTGCCCATAGGAGTCGAGAAGTCGCCACAGGCCATGAACACCCATCCTCCTTTAACACACCGTGTATGTGTGGAAGAGGTGAGTAGGGGTGGGGATACAGACACTGAAAGGAATAATTGCAGCCAAATAATAGTATAGAGAGCTCGTATGTCTATAGTCTTTCGGACAGCAGATCAGACGCGGTGGTCAGCCTTTCCACGGAAAGGCGGCCACCACCGTTAAAAAAAATACACACAACGGGGAAAGCAGCTAGTGATTATAACACTTACCCGCTGAATCCCTTTCCCAGGTGCTGGGTGCTCCCTTTTTTACTCGTTCGTTGTCTTTTATCTTGTTGTTTTCGCCTTTATGAGTAAAGAGAGAAGACAGGGAATGGAAAGGAGGCCGGAGT
>AUXJ01001726.1:0-13318 GCA_000482205.1 Herpetomonas muscarum
GGGGTCAGGATGACTTAGTGGTGGAAGGGGGGCAAGAAGAGAAGCTTGCACACGTTAATAGTCAAAAGGAGTGGAGGGTAACTACGGAGGCAAAAGGAAGAAGAAGAGGGGGGGGGGGGAGATCCGTTAATTCTTCTTTTACGATTACTGTTTACAAAGAGATCCTATAGAGCTGTATTGTGATGGGGCAAGTGTTGAATAGCGTGAGAGTGAGCGAGGGTGAAGGAGGGGAGGGTACAGGGGAAATGGTTGACGGAATCATCGAAGGGAGGGGGGAGGGAGGACATATTTGAGGTAGTGCCAGGGAAGCAAGTGACGCCACTCAGGTTTACCTTGCGAGGCAGCTTCCGCCTCCGTGCCTGGACGCAGTGGCGCAGAACGAAGAAGAGGGCCGACTGGAGGCTTATAAGAGAAACAGGTGGACCGTCGCCTTTCGCGATGTCCCTCACACTGCTGCTGAAGTGATACAGTGCAGTGGTGAGGAGGGGCGAGATGCACCCATTACGTCACAGGCATACACACACTCCGTTTTCGTGATAGCGATCGTCTGGCAAGCACCACTCTCGTTCTCTCTCTCTGGACATCTTCCACGGATCCGCTCTTCCTTTTCATCTCCAACGCGTTCTCTCTTTCTCTCTCTCCTCCTGTCCACCTGTATTTGAGAATGTAGGGGGGAGGGCGATTAGGGTGTTCGCTCCGCATGGAGCAAGTGAGAGAGATAGAGAGAGAAGCGTGGGGGGGGAAAACGGAGGAACAAAACAAGCGAACGAGTCCATCAGAAAGAGAGTGGTGATGACGGCCATGCGCAGGCCTTTCATTGTTGATGAGTTTGTTTCATTATTTTTTTTTACTTACTATCGGTTGGGATTCTTGTGGATACCACTCATATGTGTACGTGCGCGTATATGTGTGTGTGCGCATGTGTGTCAATCTGTAGGTGTGAATAGGTGAGGCATGTGCATGGGAAAAAAGGGGGAAAAGGGGAAAAGAGGAGAAAACCGCGGTATTGCTGTTTTCCCATCTTCTCATGATTCTTCAGAGCACATCGCCAGCGAAGGCGTCTCTATCTCTTTACTGCGCATCATGAAAGTATTACGCTCGTGGACGATGATTGACAAGCGAAGTCGAGAGGGGCAGAAACAGGTACCGTTGAGTGCGCGCCCAAGTTAGTATGCACTGGCGTGTCTGAGAGATCGATATAGTGAAAAGAAGAAGCGAGAAGAAGAATTAAAAAAAAACAGAACTCACAGATCGGTAGGCGAAGGTAGAAAAGGGTTTATATCGACCAACCACACACATATTCATCTGTATACGTGTGTGGTTGTGTGTTTGTCTGTAGACTTGCATGTGTGAAGGATTTGCGGGGAGCACCCGTGTCATACCGCGTAGGGGCGGAAGACACATGTTCTCGAGAGAGCGAGGGTACACACCGGCACAGGCGCGGCAGCATCCTCTTTTTTTCATTTTCTTCTTCTCCCTCAATCCTATACAATCCTCACATGAACACGCTCCCAATCGCCACGACGACAACAATTGTCCTCACACATCACACACTCACGCGCACACACAAGGGGGGGAGAGAGAGAGGCAACATCAACTACAGCTCAGGCAATGTGCAGCACATCGTGCTCGGGGAACTCCTCCGCCGCGCTGACGAGGAAGTGCAGAGACTCGCGCGGGTCGTTGGGGAGGGCGTTGATCTGGTTCACATGCCAGTTCTTGACAATCTCCTCCGCGAACGGCGACGTTGGCTCCAGCGACGGGAACACGCTGCGGCGGCCGAGCATCACAAAGGCAATAAAGAGGAAGAGGCACTTCGTCGCGAAGCGGGCGAAGAGGAGGGCGTCCTGGAAGCCGAGCTCGGAGATGGGCATGCGGCCGGACGAAATCTGCAGGCACTCCTCCTGGAACTTTTCCCAGCGGTAGGGAAGCAGCTTCACCTGCCAGTCCACGTACTCGCGCCAGACGGCCGCACAGACGTCCTCGCCGTTGGCCTCGGCCGCGTCAATGTGGCGCTTCAGCGGCTCGTCCATGCGCGCGACGCGGGCGGTGCACAGCGCCACCGGCACAGTGACGGGCTTGACTAGGGTGCGGAGAAGACGGCTCATTTTTTTTTCTTTGTGGAGGAGGAAAATAGTTGAGAGGGGAGTGAGAGAGAGGGAGAGAGAGAGAGAGAAAAAGAGTTTACGGTCCTCTAGAGAAGAAAGTGATACGTAGTGCTAATTCGGCGTCGTTGGGTGTGCTTTTTTTTCCTTTGCCTTTTCCTGTAACTTCCTCCTTAGTCTTTATCTTTCTTCTCGAAAAGGGCGGAAGGTTAATTTAGGTATATTGACGCTGGTGTGGATGGAAGATATATGCTTATATAGCTAGATATAGATAGAGATATACCCGGCACCACACACACGCACGCACGATCGTTATTTGTGAAAGAGAAAAGAGGGGAGGGAAAAACAAAACAAAAAAACGTCCACCTTCGAACAAAAATGCTATAGTTGGGGATCTGCAAAGGAAGCAGGGCATTCAATTAAGGAGGAAGGGAGACGAGGGGAGAGGAGGGAGAGTGTGTAGCATGCACAGGGGAAGTGTGTCTGCGTATGTGTATGTGCGTGGATTTTTTTACGGTGTGGTGGGAAGGGAGGGGTGCATAAATCATATCCCCATGAAACTCCCCATAGCAACGTGTTTTCACGCAAACACTATGTTCTCTGCCATAAATACTTCACTTCCGGCAATTTTTTTTTTGCGTTTCTCTTCCTATTGGGGAATAATTATTCAGTTTTTTTGTATGTTTGTTTGTTTCTTTTTTGTGTGTGTACTTTACCAGGTGTGAGAAGGTATACAGGTATATGTATCTCGATTCTGTCCTGATCCGATCGAAGAGTGATAAGAGTAATAGCTCACACAGGAATATATATATATATATATATGACGGAGAAGATAGAAAAAAGGGGCGAATAAAAAAATGTGGAGAAAGAAATCAATAGATATGAAGAAACGAAAATAGTAGAACAGTATGGCAGGGTGAGGGGAGAGGTCAGGGGGGTAGAAAAACAGGAGGAGGAGAGGGACGACAACGCACAGAGAAAGAGAAAGAGACGGCACGCAAGAAAAAAAAGACAAGAGAAACGGAGAACGGAGAGAAAAGCAGTAGCCCAAAAGAACGGGGACAAAGTGGAGAAGAGAAGGGGGATTGAAACGAAAACGCACCTACACACGTACACACGCTGTTCGCAACCACACGACGGGAAGTGTGTCGCGTGTATGTGCGTTTCGAGTCTAAATCTGTGTGCGGGCGCATATCCCCTCCACTTACACGGCTTCTCTTCTTTTCCTCTTCTACGTGTGTTTGATACCAATTCTCTTTTCTATTCGTGCTTGTTGTGCCATCTCGTGACCCATTTACCTTGTTCTTATCTTATTCTTCATGTTGTTGTCGACTGTCGTCAATTTAGTTTGTATGTACTTTTTGAGTTTTTTCCCTCTCTTTCCCCCTCCTTCGGATCACAAAAAGCATACCTCTAAAGAACGTAGAAGCACGTGTGTTCCCCACCTTCTGAAGAGGAAGGCGTGACGGAAGGAGGAGGAAAGTAAATCTCAGACACAGGCAGTGAAAAAAGGAAAGAAAGAACGGATCTGTTTTCCTCCTTTTTTTTCTAGGAGAGAGAAACGGGAAAATGAAAATAGTGGAACTGAAAGCTGGTATGGTGCCCATGAACGGTTTGTGTGCATGTGTGTGTGCGTGTATGTTTCTCTTTTTTTTCTGTGTGTATGTTGCTATGGACGTGTGGCAGGTCCCTTCCTGCCCGCCGAACCCACCTCTCCTCTTAGCGTGGATGATCTCCATGCTACCATGCACGTCATCGGATAGAGAGAGAGAGAACAGCGAAGTAACATGGACACCGACAGACACACACATACACATACACACATCCGTAAGAAGAAAAAAAAGGGAAAATGAACAGTAGAAAGAAAGATAAAAAAGAAAAGTGAGGGTGTGGAGGGGGGGGGGGGGTAGACGGAGAGAGGGGGAAAGGGGACACCGCGGCCTCACGATGCGCTGATGCCTCCGTAAAAATATATATATATTACTTGTAAGTAAAATTAAAAAACACCCCGTCAATATGAGAGAAACCCATATCCAACCTGTCCATGCTTCCGAGTGCATGTATGATACTTTTGTGCCTTGGTGTTGTTGCTGCATAGTAATTTTTTTTCATGAGCCCGGCAACACCTGTTTTCCGCGATTATAGTATTCCCCAATTGAGTAGTTGTTGTAATACTAAAAGTAAAGGAACAGGAAAATAATTTGCGAGTACAATTTCTTATGGAATAAAAAAGAAAATCTGAGAGAAAAAGATGGCGTGACCAGTAAAAAGAAAACTATAACTAATATTTGTGTGTGGAAGGAGGAGGGAACTGAACAGAACAGAACAGAACAGCGTATGCAACGGAACCTTTATAAGATTCCGCGCACTCAGCGGAAATAGTTTAAAAAGAACATGATACAAAAAAAAGGTGTGTGATATAAAGACAATAAAAAAGAATGAGGAAGGGCGGGCGTGATGGCAGCGGTGGTGGTTTTTCATTTGCCGAAAGAACCACACACCACATCACATATATTATATACACACACGCGCGTCAAGCAACCGCAACTGCTCTTTATCTTTCTCTCTCTCTCACCGCGAGGAGAATGAATCCCTCTCTTGTTGTTGTTTAGAACCCGCACCGAAGATTTGGCCTTCCGAGTGGGGGGGGGGGGGGGGGGCACCCATCGCCCTCGCAGTGAGTTGCAGCAGTAGGTAGTGACGCAGTGTGGTAGTCCCGGAACTGTTCTCCATTTATTCACTTTAAAGCTTAAAAAAGTGAAATGCTTCCCGATCCAGTACTCAACATACCTTTCCCCATTTTCTCCATTTGGGGGAGGGTGGGGTGAATGGATGTGTATGCGTGAGGTAGAAGTGGAATGGGGTCTGAAAAGTGATGTGATCGATCTGCGGTCACTAAATAATATATATATATATATATTAAAGGGGAGAAACAGGGACGTGATATAATACTTATATGTTTACTATTAGTTAAGAGGTAACGACAACAAAGCGACGTTAGTTGCTGTTTTTTTATTCTCTCCAATTCCTTTCTGTGCTGTTGGCGTGCGTGTGTGTGGTGTGTCACAGACACCCCACACACACGCACGCCTACACTACAGGCCAGATGGAGAGAAAAACAATACAGTGTAGCGGGCGTGGCAAGTATGGGAGAGTGCGTTTAACGAGAGAAGCTCAGTAGTTTGAAAGTAAAAAGGAAAGAGTCGTGTCAGGGGGGGGGGGGGGAGGAGAGAGGTCATGAGGAAGTTTGTGTGGATTTTGCCTCCACAGCTTTCCTCTTAAGAAAAGAAAGATGTATGTAAGTGACTCGGTTGGCTCTCCCTCTTCTCCTCCTCACTCGATACCACTATGTGGGTGTGTGTGCTTGTTTGTGCGACACTCGTCAAATCTGTGGAACGAGAAGAAGGAAATAAATAGGGTTAGAAATAAAACTAAGCGACGCTCTTGGCACTCCATGGATGCACACCGGTGAAGTTTAAAATAAACAAATAACAGTCAGCTTTGTGTGTTTCCTCTCATTTAAAGGTCTCTCATTTTTTTTTGCTCTCGTGTTAGAAGTATGGTAGGGTCGTTCCGTCAGTGTCTTTGTGACAAGAAGAAACACCGTGTTAAAGCCTCTTTTTTTAGAAAATATATACACGGCAAAGTTCAACCGCTTCACTGAATCACACGAGCGGTCTTCTCCTATAACGATAAGAGCACCCAAGTGTGAGAAGTGATGGGCAGGGGGGAGAATAGAGAGGGGTGGGGGGGAAAGGGAGCAAAAAAAAAGGAGGAAAAGGAAGCCCACAGATTGCGAGGGATCTTCCTGTCCTTTTCTTTCCTTTTCTTCCCTTCACCTTCCCCTATCCCGCTCTGTGTGACGCTGGGGAAGAAGGAAGAAATGAAACGGCAATCAACTGCGGTTCAGTGTGTGTTCGCGTGTATGAAGAGGGAGGGAGGGGTTGTCAGTTAGTAGAGAGAGAGAGATGTTTAGAAATGGGGATGGGGGTGGAGAAAGAAAAGGGAATAAAAAATTTGCGTACTCAAAAATATCAGAAGAGAAAGAAAGAAAGAAAGGGATAAAGACGAAAAGTTGCTCGTCAGGGGGCGGGGTGAAAAGGAGGGGGAGAATGACAAAAAGGGGGGGGGGGCGGAAAACAGGGGAAAGAGGGGCACAGAAACAGGGACAGGCTATATATATATATATATATATATGGAAAAGGGAACTCAGATACGAAAGAAAAGAAACGAGAAAAACAAAATCATACGAAAGGGGTGTGGGAACAACGGAAAAAAAAGAAGCCTGAAAACAAGAAAAAGACGAACGGGGGCAATGTAATCAGCGGGAAAAAAAACGGAATCGGAGTATTATCCGTTTCGTCTTGTTGTTGTCTTTGACTTTTTTTTCTTCCGTGTTGGTGTTTCTCCATCGCGCATGACCGTGTACTACGTCGGGTTCCTCTTCTGCCTAGCTGCAGCACGAGAGGTTGTTGACAAGCTTCCCCGCGCCGCGCTCAACCGCGCGGACGACCTTGTTCCGCTTGTTCGGCCACAGGAAGGCGTAGCAGATCAGCCCCGGAACGGTGAGGCAGCAGCTGATAAAGATGCAGCCGTAGGAGTAGTTGCCCTGGTGGGTGGTCTGCAGCTGCGCCTGGATGGGCGGGGCTGAGAAGCCGCCGAGGCACCCGGCGACGAACACGCAGGCCATGAAGAAGCCGAGGTTGGGGCCGTAAAAGTACTTCACGATGAGCGCGGGCATGACCGCAAAGATGCCGGCCGTGCAGAAGCCGATGATGCTCATGCACGCGGCGAAAGCGGCGTAGGTGCGGCAGAAGGCGAGGAGGGCCGCCGCGATGCCGCCGACAGCGCAGCACACGCAATACGCAAAGTAGTCCGCCGTGGCCGAGGCGAGGGCGCCGATGAGGACGGAGCCGACAATCTGGAACGAGCCCCAGAACGTCAGGACGGTCGAGGCCTTGGCGGTGGAAATGGGGGTGAGGTGCTGGTAGACGGTGCCCTCCTTGCCCATCGACGACACGTACGGCACAGCGCCGTAGATCATCCCGTAGAAGGCCCAGCCGTAGATGGCGAACATGAAGAAGTTGGCAAGGAACTCGCGGGTGATCAGCACGCGCAAAACCTCCACCGGCGACAGCCGGCGCGTGTGGACGGCCTCCATCAGCGCCTCGTGGCGAGTCAAGGCGCGCCGCGGCAGCTCCTCCTCCATCTGCGACGGCAGCACGGCGTCGTCCAGGGCGTCGTCTCCCCCAGCGTACACGTCGCGCGCTGCGGCAGCCTCCGCGGAGGTCGGGATGGTGTTCTCCTCCGACCCCTCCTCGGCGGGCAGGGAGTGGCCGCTGCCCTGCTCTGCCACGTCGTCCGCGTACATGGTCGGCTCCACCGCCTCGCCATTGCGGACTGGGCTGCCGCCGCGCGGCTGCACGCTCTTCTTGGGAACATCAACCCCCGCGTGCACCTCCTCCGTGCCGCTGGAGACCTCGTCATCCTCGTCATTGGGCTCGCCACGGCGGCAGGAGAAGATGGACGCGAACAGGCCAATCACGCAGAAGACGGACATGAGGCGGAAGGTCTTGCGCCAGCCATACATATCCGCCCAGTTGCCAAGGATCGGGGCGATAACAGCGCTGCCGATGCCACCGCCGCAGAAATTGATGCCCTGGGCAAGCCCGAGGCGCTTGTTGAACCACGACCCAGTGGCAGCCGCGCCGGGTGACAGCATGCAGGCCGACGAGATGGACGCGAGGATGCAGTAGGAGAAGGTGACAGCGACCATGCTGTTGGCCCACGTCGAGCAGATCCACTCCCCGAGGAAGAGGAGGAGGGTGGAGAGGAGCATCATGAACCGGGGCGGCACGCGATCGACCAGGAAACCGGCGAAGACACCGAACACTGGCGACAGCCCGAGGGAGACGGAGTTGCCAAAGCTGACAGCCGTCGCGGACGGGTTCCCAAGCGAGGCGTCCGCCTCCATGTCAGAGGCGAAAGTAGCGAAGCTGTTGTCGATACCATACGTCATCATCTGCATGAGGGCGCCGGAGACGGCCACGGTGTACCCCAGCCAGTGGTCGAACGGCTTTCGGGTGACCGAGTAGTACATGTTCAGTAAGGCTGACATGGTTGGACGGCGACGTAGAAACGAAAAATAGAAAAACAATAAATACTTATGAAAGAGGGGGTATAAATAATGGAAATGGTGCAGGTTGCTGGAAATAGGTTTAAAATATGTTGTGGTCACTGATATGGTGATAATCGAGTGGATCCCTATTACAGAGAAATATTCGGGAGAATGCCCAGAGAGAGCGTGTTTGTACAATGGGGAAGAACAGAGGAGATAGAGAGAGTGAAAGAGAAGCATCGATTGGAATCGCGTAATTTGTTGTTGTTGTTGTTTTCGTTCATGGGCATGTAGTACTACTGTCGGAAACCTTGTTTCCAACGTTCGTATAACCCCCTCATTCCTCCCAGGTACCAAAACCAGTCGTCGGTAGGGGAAAGGTGTGACGAAGGTCACTTGAGGTTGAGAAGAAGAAAACCGTGCCGCTGGATACTAGCGGCTTCAATGATGAGCTTATTGGGTCGCATTTAATATTGAAGATTACACGAGGGTAAAATACAGTGAAATGAAAGGAGGGGCGAGTATATGGGCGATGTGGTCATTGTCATGAAGGCGGAGACAAAATACACATATATATAGATGTATATGTGTATATGGATATACTTTCGCTTCTTCTGTCCAAGTTTGACGATCCACAGATGAGTGTCGAAAATGATCCCAGGGGGATGTGCGGTTTCGAACACGTAGTAACCCAACCCAACCCTCAATATCACACTTAAATCGAGAAAACAACAACACAAAATAAATCATGATGAATTTTTTTAAAATCGTAGTTAGGATTCCGTCAACCACCACCAACCCAGGTGGTGCAGAGTTAGAGAATTACGCGTTTTATACGGGAGACAACGATGTTCTGCAGCGACAAGGCGGAAGCAAACAGACAAACCGACAAGGAAAAAAAATCGCAAAGTTAAATTAATCACTTTGAACGAGAAGAAAAAAAATGTAGCAAGAAAAGTACCGGAGACAACGCTGGGGTGGCAACATTACTGCTGAGCGGCGGCAAGAAATTTCTCCCAAAGAGCATCGTCGGTCTCGAGAACCTCCGGGCTCGCCTCCTCGGTGGGCGTGGCCGCTGCTTGCAGCTTTGAGAGGCGACGCTGCTGGCGCTTCGCCCTGCGATCCTTCTCCTCCTGCTCCTTGACGAAGGTGGCAACGGTGACATCATCACCCGCGACGGTGGGCTTCTCGGTAGCGCGCTGCTTGCGGCGCTTCGGCGCAGGCTCCTGCACCTCCTCCGCTGCCTCGGCCGCCTCCGCCGATTCGCCATTGCTGGAGTGCTCGTCGTTGCCGCTGTTACCATCCTCGGATCCGCTCTCATCGTCAGAATCCGACATGTCCTCGCGGTTCATGTTCTCGTCTACTACGTTGAAAGTACTGTAATGCTCGATCAGCTTCATGTGCTTCTCCTGGGGGCAATCGACCGAATCGCGGTAGTGCTTGTTGGAATCGAACGGGGGAGCGTTGAACCATGGGAGACGGCCGCGCTGCCAGTCGTACAACACCATTCGTGCCGCAGCTTCCGTGTCGGGAAGCCCACCGGTGACGAGCTTACCGCGAAGCTTCGCCAGCTGCTCCAGGAAATCGATCACATCGCGCCACTCGCGCACGCCGTACGTGGCAACAATGTCCTTGTGCTTCACAATTTCGAGAACGGTGTTGACGACATCCGTCTTATCGGCATTACCGAGACGCTCGACCCGGACGACACCCTTGAGTACAGCCTGAACATCGTTATTCGACTCACGATCGTACACAACACCGGGGCAATCAATGAGGAAAATGGTGCGGGTGAGCGCGACGTACTGCCACACCTTCGTCTCACCGGGGATGGGGGCTACCTTGCACACGCTTTTACGCCTCAGTGTGTTAATGAGCGAACTCTTGCCGACGTTGGGGTATCCAATAATTCCTACGGAAATTGGGGTCTTCGTCCGCTTGTTGCCACGGTGAGTGACATTGTGCAGCTTTGAGAACTGACGAAGCAGAGAAATGACATTTCCCTTTCCGAAGGGGTGGTTGACACTCGCGTGGAACGCAATTGTAGGGTAGTCCTTGCTGAGAATTTGCAGCCACCTGGCCGTCGCCCACAGGGGGATCAAATCGCACTTGTTGAGAACAAGAACAAAATGCTTGTACTTCTTTTCTCTGCGAAGAAAATCCTCAAGAAACGCACTACGCGTACCCATCGGATCACGAGCGTCGACGACGTACAGAATAACATCGGAACTGTCAATAACCTTGTAGAGCTCGCACCAAATACGGTTGGACTGTCCCTTGCTGAGAAGGACGCTGTTCTTGGTCTTATCCGCCCTGATCTCCACGGAGGTCTTGACGCGGTTACGATCCTTGTTCACCTTCCCTGTGTCGTACTCGCCTACCTTCTTCTCCGCTTCAGACGCAAGTGTCTTCATGTCAAACGCGTTCAGGCGGACGCGCTTCCGGTTTGCCTTCTCGCCGAATGTTTTGTCCCACTGCATTTCCTGGCGGATGCTGCCATCCTCATTTTTCGGCACCTCCAAAAGGCTCAATGGAAGCTTCGACTGCTTGACAATAACACTGTACGGATCCCTGTACTTGGCACCCATTTCCTCGCGGAATTTCTGCAGCGCGTCCTGACCGATGACGCGCGTGTTACCGAACCAACGCCTGTCCGGCGCGACGCGGGCCATTTGCTGCTCGATGCGATCGGAAGCCTTCAGCACGCTACCCTTGATAATATTGCCCTTTTCGTCACGCTTAATTTTCGAGCCGTACATTTTGAGACGCTTGATTGTGCGCTGATCGCGAAGGCTGGTCTTGTTGGGATCAGTGCGGCGGTTGGGGTTCGTCGGGGCCAACAGCCCCTTCCCCGCCTTCTTGCCTGGCTTACCCATCTTCCCTTGTTTTACGCGTCTTGCTTGCTTAAAAAAAGGTGACAGGTAGCAAGGGGAACTTAAGAAACAGATCGGCGTGACAACGTTGGAGAAAGAGTAAATGAACCCCGGTGCTGATCAATTGATAAATGGCGGTGAGGAGGGAAGCGATTCTACACAAGACACCGAGACGGTGAAATCGAGAGGAACCCGTTTACAGAAAAAAGGAAGTATAAAGTGGAGCAAAAGTGCCCAGAATATACACAATGTACCCCTGTATTTTTTTCCTTGTCTCTTACTTTTTACTGGTTAATGGGAACGAGAAAACAGGAGATAAAGGCATTGAAATTGGTGGCGAAAATACACGTGCTCATATTTTTCCTAGGTACGACGGATACTCCCAGAGTGAAAACGGGTTCAATAAATGAACGAAGCTGCTATAACCAGTGAAGGCTATCTTCATCACTTTACTCTGGCTCGGTATAATCAGTAGTACATTCGACAAGTATTTCTCGTTGAAGACTCGTCGATTTTAACATCGAGAAATATCATGGTTGGCACCGCAGCCCCACGTAGCTTTTTTTTCTCTCTCGCGTGTTCATATTTATTTTTCTTTAGTAGTAGTCGACCCAGCGTATACGGGAACCGTCAGGAAATTAACAACAACGTCAAACCGAACTGTGTCTCTGTAGGAGGGGGTATGCGTGTGTGTGTGTGTATATATATAAATATATTCACAAATATATATGTACGATGCCGTGCAGAAAAATATATAAATACACAAACCCATCTATACCTGGTGGTTGTAGAAGTAGTGATATGTAATACATATATTTCTGCTTCACCCTCCTAGAATCCAGCCGTGAAGTCACCATCAAACGCGTAGCGAATGCGACGATACACGAACGAAAATGGACGAGAGAACAGCGGAAAGGGGTTTGTTTCACAATCGTCTGAAGCTAATGAAGAAAGAAAGCGACACAGGAAATAAAATAATGAAGGAACAAGGAAGATATGGAAGTATCCTTGTTACTTGACGTTCACAGGCTTCGTGACCTCGTCAAACCACGGGTACTCCTGGGAAACCTTGGTGAGGTCCTCATCGGTCACATCGACATCCTTGTCGAGGCCCATGATGTCGTGGATAATCACGGGCTCCTCCTCGTTGCGAAGCCTGCAGCCGAGGCCCATCGCCATAAAGTCGAGCAAACCAGTCATACCAAGCTTATCGGCGGCGTTCATCGTCTCGAGGTAGTACTTCTGGTACAGCGGGCCGATAAGACGGGAGTTGTAGAACTCGTTGTCCCACTTGTCCGTCAGGACGTAGGAGAAGTCGCGGTACAGGCACGGGCGGACCATGGCGCTGGCGGCGGAGCCAGCGACGCCATACTGCACGGTCCAGCGAACAAGGCTCTCGAGGACGTTTGCCGGGTACTCAAACTCGACGATTTCCTCGTCGTTAGCGGGGGCAGTGATAAAGGTGCACGCCTCGAGGAACTCCTTCGGGATCTGAAGGTGACGGCCGTCGCTGCACTTCACCAGAGCGTTAGCGCTCCGGTTGACGTTGTTGCCGCCCTCCGTCCCGGTAAGGACGATGCGGATGTCGTTTGTCTTGCTGGCCATGGTGTTCACTTGGGGGTATAGGAGAAGTTCGGTGATTTAAATCTTGGTTGCTACAGGCACATAGAAAGAGAGGAGGAGAGATAGAGGGAGGTAGGGGAGTGATAGCAAAGATACGGGAGGTGGTAACAGAATGTGAACCAGATAAACATTTTTAACAGAAGTTGAGCCTCGCGGGCTGTTGATCTCCTGTCAACTGTTTGTCAGCGCTATTGGTGCTTCGACCAAATAGACGTGGTCAGGTATTCGTCATTGTGACATGTGGAAATCGAGAATATATGTGAGTTTTGCAGTGTGGATTCATCTTTTGAAAGCCGTGGGATTGCTCAGAAATGGAGTGATGAACGTGGCAGAATTTGTCATCATACTTTCCCGACATCAACCCTCCCTGGCTGGTGTAAAATAATTATCCTCCACTCCCACAACAGCAACAAAGACTGGTTGTATCGCATTGGCGCGCAAGTGGAGGATGCGGCCCTAATCTCTCCGAGAGATATTTCGCACAGAGCGGCGATGCACGCACCCAGCCTCCCGCGATGCGGAACACATGCCAACAGGTAAAGGGGGAGAGGTTCGCCGGTCAACGGGCCGGTGCCTCCCCGCTTTGGTATATGGTTCGA
>AUXJ01001734.1:0-22299 GCA_000482205.1 Herpetomonas muscarum
AAACGAGTTAGGAACGAGACGAGGAGTCGTGGTAGAGACGTGAGAGGATGGGGGGGGGGGGGGGCGATGGGAGCGGGAGAGGAGTCTGCCGCGCTCAGGCTCTGGTGAAAGGACGACGAATTACCCCCGACAAGGTGAGACACACATCTCCTACTTCCCTCACGCCCGCCTCCTCTTCGGTGCATGTAGTCACTCGCACAGTGGCGATCATGTGTGACCAGCAATGTTCACGCTATGCTCAGCTTTTCGATGTTTTTTTTTGTTGTGTTTCGAGGCGTACAAAAAATTTTGATAGACGTTCCCCTGCGTATCTTGGTATAGGTGGGCCAGGCTGAACGAGAAGGAAAAGGACAATAAAATAGAAATAGAGGCATGACAGCGGGAAAAATAGAAAACGCCCGGTGATAAAAGCGGGTGTAAAAAATAAAATAAACCATTTTATGTGTCAAGATGGTTAGATATAACGGTGCGTAGGTGTGTGTCTGCGCGGGTGTGGGCGTATGACTGCTCTGGGTTTGTCTGTATATATGCATGACTAATAGGGTGTGATGTACACCACCAGCGACCCAGTCCAGAGGGTACCACGACCTACTACGGATCGCACACATTGCATAAAGAAGGTGTAAAGCAATGATGGAATCAGCGCCGCCTGAGAGGGCCTAGAAAGCAGAGATCCGGCATTTGGGCAGATATCGGCGCAGAGCCTCCAAATCCTGCGTGGGGACTTTGGTGAACTTGAGGTTCAGCTTTTCGAGGCGGCGGCACCAGGCCAACGCGGTGGTGCCGGACTCGACCTCGGTGTACGACAGGTTCAGTTTGCGGATTTTCCGCGCGCGCTCGAGACCAGCGATCCCGGCAGAAGTGATAGGGGACTTCCCAGCGTGCAAATCCACAAGGTGGCTGCACAACCCCAACTGCCCGATATGCGTGACGCGGGTAGATGAGAGTAGGACCGTGGTGAGTGCGGAAAGCTGTTCCACTCCTCGGAAGCCGGCATCGTCGATGCTGGTGTCAGAAACGTTAAGGATCTCCAGAGCAGAGCAGTGCACCAATGGAGAGAGATCCACCACGGAAGTGTTGGCCACGTCAAGTCGGGTGAGGCGTGCAAGAGCCCCTATCCCCTCAATAGACTGCAACGGTGTACTGTACAACACAAGTGCCGTCATCTGTATGCATTCAAGCAACGGCGTGATGTTGGTGACACCAGTCTCAGCCAGGTCCACTTCCCGTAGCTTCGGGCATTCGTCCATCCCGGTTAATCCTTCCTGTGTAAGCTCGCAGCCCCAGAGGTTCAATACCTGCAACTCCTTGCAGCCACGCAACGGTTCCACTGAGCTGACTGTGCAGTGCGTCGCGATGAGGGTGTCCAGCTTGGGGATGTCATTTATGCCCTCGAGCGTGGCGAGGCGGCACCGCTTCCCGACAATCTCGCGAAGGCAAGCGCTTCCAGTGAGATCCTTGACGTTCTCGACATCACTTTTAGTGATGGTGATACTTTCCAGGAGCGGCAAGATGCGCAGATCGCACAGACCATCAGCTGTAACCCGCGTTCCCGTCAAATCGAGACTTTTCAGTGACGCCATTTCCTTCAAACACGAAACTGATTCGATCGGTGTGTGGGAGAGGTTTAGCTCCTCAAGCTCAGTCAGTGACAGTAGGCCTGAAATACCTGACGCGGAAACTGTGGTGCTTTGCAGGTTTAGTCTCCGTAGCTCCGCACAGGTGGCCAGACAATTCACATCCCTGATGTCGTTATCGCCGGCAATCAAGTGATGCAAGGTGGTCAGATTTCCCAGGGTGCGGAAGGTGGCTGTGTCTACTCGCGTTCTCCAGATGTTGAGAATTGTCAGGCTCTTGCTTCGACTGATCCCATCTAAGCGATCCACCTTCGTGTACGACACATCCAACTGCGTGAAGTTCTCCAGCGTCCCGAGTGACGCAATGCCGGCAGAATCCACCTTTGTCCGCGTCAGCTGCAAATATTGCAGTGCTGTGCATCCAGACAGCGCCGTCACATCGCTCACCGAAGTACTCGATAGGAAAAGATCCTGTAGGCTTTGCAGCTGCGCAATATGCATAACACCCTCGTTTGTGAGAGTGCTAGAGGATAGATTCAGCAATTTCAGCGACTGGCAGTTGCACAACCACGACAGGTCGAGGCGGGAGCGTAGGCCACTCAGATCCAGCTTCGCGAGGCCCATCAGCGTACCGACCTCGGGACGGGTTGCCGCCTCCGCAGTGGAAGAGGGCTCGGAACTTTCCCCCACGGCATTGGCGTGAGTGTTGGTAACGAGACCATCACCCTCCAGCTCGGCGTTCCGCATCTCCAACTCGCGGACTCCAGGAAGGTACGCGAGCAGCTGAAGCATGGGCAGCTGAAACCCCGTGAGCTCAACCTTCTTCAAGGTCGCGACGTTCGCAGCGAGGAGGGTTAACAGTTCGTTAAGGTTGGCTTTCACGTGGCGGAGCCGAAACGTTTGTAGCCCTGCTGGCGCTCTTAAGTAAGGCACCAACTGATCACAGGTAGGCTGAAGTGGAAAGTTTATCATGTCGATCCTGTCCACGATCCCAAGCGTGGCAATGTCGCCCAAGGATAGTATGTACGGGCTTGCCTGTGTGGACGCACCGCCCACGCACCGGAGATATAGACGGCAGTTCTTGAGGAGGACGACCTTCCCAGCAGAATCACTGTCGGCCGTTGAGGCTGGTTGTGCATCCTCTCCCATCAACTCGGGGACAGAACGCTTCCGAAGCCACCACCGAGCGAGCACTAGGCCCAGCGGGTCCTCCACAATGCAGGTGATCTGCTCGTATGATCCTGTGGTAGCACTCACACGTCTCGAGCGGAGAATGTTCCCCGCCACACGTACGCCTTCTGGACGCCTTTCCGCTGCGTGGCGAGAGTCTGGGCCCGCCGCCATGAGGGCATATGGAACCTCGTCGAAGAATTCAGAAATGCGCCGGAGCGCGTTACCGCGGCCGTAGAGCATCTTTAAAAAGTTATCCACTAACAATGGAGGAAAACATCAGCGATGGGAGAAGGAAGAGAAGTGTCTTTTTTTTTCTTGATCGAGGGAATATTCATGCAGGGGTGGCAAAATGGATATGCAGCGGCGCCTTGCAAAGACGATCGGGTGAGGCTCATGGAAATAAGACAGCAGTGACAATATTGTAGATGACACATCAGACATGCAGTAGGGGGTTACGGTAGGGGAATTTATGTGCGTTGTTAGAGGTAAAAAAAACAATCACTTTAGTTAGAGGGAAGGCGGAGGAGGTTAACATGTTCCATCTCGCATTCATGGATGTCGCCGGCGATGACAAGGGAGTGAAGCGGCGTACCAAAATCAACGGATAGCAGTTCCTTCATCGTGCCGGCAACGACCTGCTGCGTGGACGACCCCACCCTGGCGACGCCGATGGCAAAGGAGCTTCCGTCCTCGGCGACCGCGCCGCCCTTCTTCTCGCGCTCCACCTCGAGGACCTGCTCAAGAGCCTGCTTGATAGTCATGTACCTGGGTGGCTCAAAGATGCGACGGCCACGAGCAAGGTTCTCGTCGGAGATTTCCTTCACCTTGATGTCGAGCAGGAGCAAGGTGTGGATACCAGCCTTGCGGTTGCTCAGCAGCCGCTCATACCAGGAGTCCGGTCGCCATGTCTCCGTCCAGAAGCACAGCGACAGCACCTGTCCAAAGCGGTACAGCTGCAGTCCACAGCAGCCAACCGCGTTAATGATGGAGGCGTTGTGAACCACGTGGCAAGGGATACCCTTCTCATGGCACCGAACCACCAGGTCAGAATGCGTTGTCGCGCCAAACACGTCGCCAACAACCAGCAACACGACCTTCTTGCTGGCGGCATCGTCGAGGACTGCACCACTCTCTACCATCTCGCGGTCAGCGACGGTGACAGGCTTGCCGTAGAGCTCAGTGAGCTTCTCAGCATCGCTGTTGATGAGAAAGGAAGTGTACGCCTCAAGGAAAACAACATCGGCATCCTTCACAGTCTGGAGACCCTTCAGCGTGATGTCTTGAGCGTCGCCAAGACCCAGACCAACCATAGAAAACATTGTGCTGGCTTTAGTACCTTTGCTAATATCAGTCAGAAGGGAGTAGAGATGTCGGCAGATGGTGATGAAAAAGGGACCCAAAGGAACATGCTGCTTGTCATCATTAGAACCAAATTGGCGCGAGGATGTGGAGAACACCGGGGGAGGCGGGGAAATGACATCTGTGATAGTTGTTGTTTTGTTTTTTGCCGAGAGAAAAGAGGTATTGATAAATATAGTCTGAAAAAAGGTGATGACACGGTCTGCATACATACGTATTAAAATAGCATGCTGTGGTTCGCCTATAATGGTAGGAAAAATAAAGGGTACTAAAAGAAGCAGAAGAAACGCACTAGTAAAGGGGTAACGAAAGCAAGGCGATATCAGTTTTACTTTGAAATATTGGCGTGAACGCTCTAAAATAAAAAAAGGAAGAAAAGAAAGGTTTTGCATGGTTTTACTGAATGCAACTACAGCTTCTTAGGGGTGTGCTCAAGAATGGCAACACCGCCCTGGCCGCCAGCGGCACAGATGCTCACGAGGCCGTGCTTCTTGCCGCTGCGACGAAGCTCGTTAGCAAGGGAGGTAACAATACGCCCACCGGTGGCGGCGAACGGGTGGCCCAGGGCCAGAGAACTTCCGTTGACGTTGAGCTTGGAGAAGTCAAACTCCTCCTTCATTACAACACCGTCCTTGGAGCCAGTGTACTGCTCGAAGAACTCCGGGGACCGGAGGCACTTGATGGTTGCGAGAACCTGCGCTGCGAAGGCCTCGTGGATCTCAAAGAGATCGATGTCCTTCGTGGTAAGCCCAGCGCGCTTCAGGCACGGGCCCCAGCCAAGGACAGGGGCAAGGAGCAGCTGCGGGTAGGGGTCGATGCCCGACCACTGCCAGCTCTTGACGCTGACATCCGTAGGGTAGCCCAATTTCTTGGCCTTCTCCTCCGACATGAAGAGCATTGCGCTACCGCCGTCGGTGAGAGGGGAAGAGGTAGCGGCGGTGATGGTGCCCTTGGGGGGCTTGCGGAACACCGTCTTCAGGGACGGCATCTTCTTCGCCATCTTGTCGGTGTCTGCCTGGATGTACTCATCCTTGTCGAGCTGCACCGTCTTGCCCTTGTGCTCAACGGTGACCGGGACAATCTCGTCCTTGAAGTAACCCTTCTCCACAGCAGCAGCCGCGCGCTTGTGGGACTCCACCGCCAGCTTCTCCTGCTCCTCACGGGTAACGCTGTTCATCTCAGCCATGACATCACTGTGCCACCCCATCGTCTTGCCCGTGCTGCGCTCGGCGAGAGCGGGACCCGTGGGGAACCACTTCTTTGGGTTGTACCCCGCCTGCTTGAAGAAGGCGCCGACGCCCTGCTTCTGCATCAGCATGAGGCCATGGGTGACCTCGCGGGGAAGGGGAACCTCAGCATTACTCATGCTGTCGCTGCCGCCAGCAATGACAACGTCGGCATACCCGCTCTCAATCATCATGATAGCCTGAGACATGGCGTTTAAACCACTGGCGCAAGCCATGCTGGTCGTGTTGGCGGTGATCTTCTTGGGCAGGTTCAGGTCAATCACGATTTCGCGAGCGCAGTTGTGGGCACTGCCCTGGAGCACCACGTTACCCCAAATAATGTGGTCGATCTCGTTGGGGTCAAGCTTGGCGTTGCGGATAAGCCCGGAGACGGACGCAGTCGCCAGACCAACTGTATCAACCTTCATCATTGATCCTTGGGCCTTGGTGAAAGGGGTACGGGCGCCCGTCACAAAGACGGCGCGGTTTTTCATGGCGACAGTCGTGCGGCGCATGGTTAGAAGGCGTTGATTTAAGAGATGGTTGGGTGTTCGTTAATGAAAATAATGCAAAGGAACTACCGTGTTGATAAGGGCAAAGGGAGACATACACAGAGAGGTGATATATTTATACGGAGTTTCACTAGTATTGTACATCGGGATAATAAATGCGCGCACGTGCACGTATACGGAGAGGCAAGACTTCAATATACAACTCCGCTTCCTCACATGATATTACTCTAGAGTTTTCATCGAGTTGGGCAGCCCATAGGAATTCATAAAAGCACAAGGGATAAGAGGATAATAGAGAGGAGAACAGAAATATCGCCTACTCCTCCTTGGCACGGTGCGTCACGGTGCGAGGAGACTCAGCTGCAGCTGGTACAGATGCCTGCGGTGCGGCAGCATGCTGAGGGGCCGTTACAGTGCGAGGCCACGTGAGAGAGGCAATCATCTTGACAGACAAGCTCAAGGAGCACGCGAGCATGTGGATGTACACATTACGCTCGAGACGCAGGCGCTTGGTGTCGTGCTGGAGCTTGAGGCTCAGGTCAGTAAAGTTGCGGGTGCGGGTCTGGTACGCGTCTTGCCAGGACATGAAATCGAAGAGGAAGGCGAAGGATGTAAGCACGGCGATCAGTGCGAGGATCGTCACGCCTCCACCCAGCGGCCGCTCAATCAGCTGGACTACTCCGGCGACACCCTTCTTGAAGAAGGCAACAGGCACCACGAATGACACCAGCACCGCCATCAGCGGAACAATGATACCGTAAACCTCAAGAGTTACGAGGGATACCATGGCTTGGATGAGGGATGACACACTGGTCCGAGGTGTAAGAAAAGAGAATAGTGGTTACAGCGGTAGCTGGGCGTATGCAAATAGTGTGTTCTCTGGCGCAGAAAATAAAATAATCCTAATAGATGCTAGTGTTGGACGAACAGGGAGTGGGAGGTCAGAGGTAGCTACATGACTTTCTGGGAATGCCAGCATCTCACAATCCTACCTGTGGAGAACACCGCGATCTACATAGCCAGTGCTGCCATTATTGTGAGTCATCCACTCGAGCTGGGGGTTTTGTGTGCCGAGACTGGGCTACTACCTCCCCGCCCCTCAAAACGCACGCCAACCCTTACGTTGCGCAGGCAAGCGCTGAGCGTACGCTCACATAACCAGCGAATGCGCAGTGAAGAGCAAGGCCCCGCAACATGGCACAGCCCCTCACCCCCCCCCCCCCCCCCCCCCCCCCCACCGCACCCATTAACCATGGCGCAAAAAACGGCGACGTAGACGAAACTGAGCCTATAGTTATTGCCACAGGCGACAAACACTGATCCACTAGAAAGGGGCCGTGTGGAAGAAAAATACTTTCTCGTCAGGGATTACAGAGGACTGGGTATTGCGGCAACGGAGAAAGTGCCACTAGTTTCACGATATGAAACAGGCTATTCTGGTCTGGTAGAAAACACCACCGATCGTGTCCACAAAACACCATATCTTAGCGGGCAGACCCGTTCACCACACTCGCCTCAAACTGGAAAGCGGAGAAAGTGCAAGTGGCTCTGCGGGGCTGCAATGAGCAGTCCCCATACTACCTCCGCTCCCCCCAGGCACACCACACCACCCCCACGATCACGGCAATGAGACTGACCAAAGAAAACAGAGCTCGTTTAGTCTAATCCCCCCCCCCCCCCGGTAGGAGACCTTTGTGCCCATCAGACACAACAGCCACGCCGCACCTTACTCCTAAACAGTAAAAAAAAACGCTGGTGGGGGGAGACATCAGTAAAAAACATTCTTAGGTCTCCCATTTCCTCAAGATAGACAAGAACACACACACAGCATAGCGCATGCCTATGCGGAGTGAGGAAGAGGGTCCCATATAAGAACATCCATGGAGACAGGCACACGCCAACTGCTAATAGGCAACGCTCACGTCGTTGCAACGATAGCATGGCAATATATGCAACTTCCTTGTATACATCGCACCTCCCACTCAGTGAAGAGAGCATGATTTGATTGTCACTCCTCCAACTGGCTCTTTAAATAACGATTGCCCCCGGTGTATCTAGCACAGTACGATTTTGACCTCTCTACACTCTCTTTTACCCTACATTATGGTTCATCCGCACATTGGCAGGTTAAAAAGCAGCAAGACAACACACACACACACACACACAGCGAGAGTGGGTAGAGGTAGATATCTCCTTGCAGGCGAACAGCCCACCGCTTTGACGTATCGACCTCATTTCGGTGCCCCGAGCGCCTGCTAACTGAATAATAACGCACCCTTACAAGCTGCACAGCACTAATGTGTCGTACTGCCATTTTCTACTTCCCAGACACCCAAGTAATGGAGACATCTTCTGGTGCCGCACATGTACCTACACAAACATAACACTCACCAACAGGGATATCTCTATTTAACTGCTTCTTTGAAGGAATAGCCTCCAGTGTTCAGTGGTAGCGACAATCATCGCAGAGGAGTGGTTAGACAGCATTGGAACGTGATATGCATGTTTGCTAAACAAATACACGAATGAATTTGCGCTTATTGAGGGCTAGTTCCACATCAGAACGGTGATCGTGCTAGGTTGTTAGTCGAAGACATCAATACCGACGCGCCAGATCAAACGGACATTAATCGAACGCCTTTGCACTTCCTCTGACAGTAACAATCGCAACGAGAGGTCCTCCCCGGAATCTGACACTGTTGTGTCAACAGTACACTAGTTACCAGCGGGAACGCTGCTTTGCAGCATGTATGTGTGCAACACTATATATTCCTAAAACAAGACTTGTAATGACTTTGTTTCGAACCTTTCATGGCTCACTCCTAACGTTACACGGTCTGCGCATGCCAGTAATCAGCCTAGACGGGGTAATAGTGCAGTAGCATCCACTGATGCCAGATCTACTATCCACCACTTGTGCAATTAAGTGGTACTGCATTATAAACGTACGGTGTCAAGTTGTTTTCAACATGAGGAGCAACTCTCGTCTCAAACGCATAAAACCGTCACACACCAATGCACTTCTAACTGACTGCACGCTCATTAAGGAATCAACACTTGCCCATTCCTTTCTGGATTGCTTTTAGACCTATCCAAAGTACATATGCCCTTCCACTCCGTCTACTGACCAAAAAATACGTATTAACTGGTCGCTGTCGTTATACAGACGCACGATGAGGCAATACACGACCAATGCAGGTAATTTAGTTGCTAGATTCACCCTAAACAACCCTCAACGTTTCCGCCAAATCCACTACGAACACTTACCTCTACAGTTTCTCCTCCCCCCCCCCCCCAACGTTTTCTGAATAGACGGAGAAGCTGGTATTCCCCAAACACACCCTGCCAACGCTAACGGCCAAAAACTCTTCAGTAAAGCTTGGATACTATTTCGATCCTCCCTCTATCTGACTAGATTGGCTCACATAACAGCCGCATTTATACCTAGAAGAACGTTGACGTTGTTTGTTCTAGTTCAGCTTGGCTGTTGGGTGCTTCCCCCTCTCTTGCGACCGACTGCCGCAGAACAATGGTCGCAAAAGCACGGAAGAAGCGCATATTAGCACCGTACAAGCGCATACCCAACCAGAACAAGCAACGTTAGCTTGTTTCGCTGTCTTTGATTATACACACTACTGCTTTGGAAGTTGCCGGGGTGCGGGGGGGGGGGGGTAATTTCAGCAACAGTCATATTCACACCAGCAAGTGAAAAAGGTGTTGGCGTGGTCAAACCCTCATCACAGCTCCGCAAACAGCAAAGGATGGGAGCGGGTAATGTGAAAGGCTCTGGTGATGCAACAAAGTGTTGTAACACTTTAGTTGACCTCATCTTCTTGGTAACACCGACATTCTGTGTTGAGCAAGTATTCATGCCTGCTAGCCATCTGCATAAGGTGGAATACACAAGAAAGTGAAGTTCTGTACCTTGGAGTGTGTGTCACATCGATGGTACTAAATAGCCTTGCTGCGCAAAGACGTTCAGTACAGACAATAGAAGCGTTAGACTGCTAAATACGTTGCCTACGTACAGTTGTTATTATTGGGAGATGTATTGGGCATCAGATGGGGTGTTGGCAATCAGGAATGTGTTTCAGAGAGACACCTTGGTAAACAAGCAGTGGTGTTATTGCTATAACTGGGTGACTAAAAGCCAATGATGTGTAGATTTAATCCGATGAGATATTGTAACGTTGTGGGATCGCTTGCTTACGCTAATATTTTAACGGAAAAGACGGTTCTGCGTGTTCTTGAGGCGAGCAATCACATATATTCACTCTACTGAACGAGAGAGTTGGTGTCACGCTGGGATGTCCGTTTATACACATTGTAGCTTACAATTACATGCCAGCAGCAGCAGTGGCGGTGCTTTGTTATGTGTTCACAAGTACTAACGTGTACCTGCAATTCTATGCTTTACGACGGCAGAGACATAGTCAGATGCACAAAAGTCATCTTGAACTCACTGATCTCCTCGCAGTCGCAGCGTTTGTGCAATCGTACACCAGGAGTATGCGTCATAACGCATCAGCGTACCTTTCCACAGTCAATATGATGACAAAACTTGGTAACAAGGCACTTGCGAAGTTGCAAGTTAGCATCATTCAGTCGGACTCGTCACATAGGAGATACAGCCGTCTAGCAGTGACATGGCACTTCCTAAACACTCCAGTGGGGGTGAATCCACGTGAACGCTGTCTATTTCTACCTCCAATGGGCCTGAAAATATCAGCTTTTGCTCGGGTTGCTGCCCTGGGTTGCGGAAAGGCCACGTTGCGTATATTACTGATGTCTTTCCTTGGGTGCCGCTTTCTAGGTTTTGCCAGCCCCCTCTTGCAATCTGAACGGCTCGTTTTGCTTACACGCGAACAGGGGGAAGGGTCCTAAGCGGTTCAGGGTTTAAGTGGCGGTATTTACAATGTTGGCGCCTGGGGTGTCGGGTTTTTCGTGTGGGGGGCTGCCCTGCGAAAACCCCAAGCCCGTACCCTTTGCCGTGCGCAGCGGCAGCGGGGAAAACAAGGAAAACAGCAATCACAATGCAAGGTGGCAGGCCCAAGGGGGGCCTAGAGTAGGTCTTGCTGGCGAAGAGGAGCGGAAAAGACTGATTGACGAATAATGAACCAAACAGGTGTCAATTACCGCTTTGAATGCCCACCAATACCCGCTCCTGGCTATTTGGGAAACCGCCCTCGCAAGCTGCCGAATCAAGGGCAGGGCTTGATGATATCGTGAGGGGCTGCGTTTTTAAAGGTTGTGGGCATTACCCACTGCTAAAAACAAAATACTCTAGGGTATACGGCTTTCACTACCTATTCATTCCCATGCCCCTCCGCATATGGGGGTGGTGCGTTCCTTGCCTGTTTGGTGCGGGTCCGGCGGCCCGCCTGGTGGCGATCCTTTCCCCGCTACCCTCTGGGGGGGGGTTGCCTTTGCCTGCTTCGGCTGGGCGGCCGGCGTGGGTCTCGGGCGCTTCGCCAGTGGCGGGGTGTGTGGTGTTTGGCGTAGCGGCTCGGCTTTCTCGCTAAGCGCGGCCGGGGTGCGCCGCTCGCCTTTCCCTTCAAAACGGGGCGGCGCGGTGGTGGGCTGCGGGGCGCTTTGGCCCGCCGCTTCGCTGCTGGGGTAGGCCCCCCCCCGCCTCCTCTTGCCGCGAGGAGAGGGCTTCCCCCCCCCCCCCCCGCGTGCCGGCTTGGGCCAGCCCCGGAGGGACCCCAGCCAAAAGAAACCTACAGCCCTACCGGCCCTGGAGTGGGCAACCTTTGACTCTACATGTTGCGCTGCGGTGTGGGAAGCTGAAAGAGGCAGTGGGGAACATTGTATAATCAAAACGCGGAGGGTGTGATTTTTGGTGGTCGTCATTTCTTTCGCGTCCTGCGGTTCGTTTTGGCCATGGACGTGCGTGTGTCGGAGCAACCGGAAGGTGTGCTTCCAGCCTGTAGTTTGGAGGGGAAGAGGATTTTTTTTTCAGTTTCACCTTATGGGGATGATGCACAACAAGAGGGTCAATCAATGGCAGGAGGATGTCTGCAGTGACAAACAAACAAAAAGCGTATTTGTGTGTGCCTCGCATGATTGGCCACACGGAATCAGATAAGCGCCTTGATGGTGGTCACAGGCGTGCGCACTGTCGGGATCGGGTTGGGGTGGGCGCGGCGGGACTCGATCTCGTGGCAAAAGTTCTTGTGCTTGTCCCAGTGCTTCTTCTGGCAGTCCGCGGAGCAGTAGTAGGTGACGTCACAGCCGCTGCACTTGAGAAGGTCGGGGGTGGTGCCGGGGCAGCTGGGGTACGCGCACTTCATGTCGGAAGGCTTCCCGGAGAGCGCCTCCCGGCTGTGGACGGCGAGGTGGTATTCTGGTGCGCACAGCGCCTTGAACACGGAGGCGATGATGTCCTCCGCGGTGTGGAAGTCCTGCTTGCACCGCTGCTGGCCAAGGTACGGCCTAGCCCCCTCAATGATCATGAAGGTCTTGTCCAGATGGGGAACCCACACGTCCAGGTCCCGGATACCCTTCACCTCGTCCTTCACCCACAACACCGCTAGCTGCAGATAGTCCATAACATCGTCGTGGTCCTTTCTGTTGTCGTCCCGGAGGCATCGGAGCGAGGTGTGCGCCTCGAACAGCACAACACGGCAGTAGAAGAGCCTGCCATTCTGGACGTAGCGGCCAATGTCGTCCTCGCCAGGGTTGCACAGGAAATTGCGGTAGCTGTGCCTGGTGAAGTTGAACGCGACTTCGTGCATCAGCGCGTCGCCTTGCTTCACCGCGCACATGACGATGCAGTCAATCACCTTCGCCTTTTCAATGTCGCGGAGGAAGATGGTCGGGCCGGTCCGCAGCCGCGCCGAGCACGGACACCCATCGCAGCACACAAACGTCTCGAACCACGACTTGCCGCTCTCCTGCGGCCGCTCCACACCACTACGCCGGTTCACGGTGAAAAAGAGCCCTTTCATGGCGTTCATCAGCTCCACGAACGAGTTGCGCGAGTCGGGGTTTTCCCGGAGCGGCTCGTAGAAGCGGGTGACCACCCGCACTGCCTCGCCCACCCCGCTGTCCATGTGCATGTTCGGGTTCTTGGCCGCCTTCCCAATCTCGAGGATGCGGTTCTCCGTCATCTTCAGCAGCCCCATGCGGGTCGCCGTGTCGGCCGAGGGGAACTTTGCCGTCACGCAGATGGTCTTGAAGATGTGGTGGGTGATCTCGAAGGTGTGGGACAGGTCTGCGGGCAGGTCCTGCAGCCACGAGTCACCCATGCTCCGGCTCATCTTCACCACGGCGTCCTCCAGATACGGGTCCTCGTGCAGGAGCGCGTGGGCCATGAGGCACTCCATGATCCGCACCGTCATCGTCGTCTGTTCCTTCGTGGTTGTGTAGCTGCCGAGGAACTCGCCCCACCACTCAAGCCGCATCTCACGGAAGGGGTAGGACAGCACCGTGGCATCGTTGCGCGGGGGCTTCTGCAGGTCGCTGCCATCATCGGCGGCGTTGATGGACATTTTGGGAGTCACAAAGTCACCCTTGCGGAGGATGTCTGGGAGTGTAGTGAGAAAGGGCCCAGAAAAACTGGGAAGATGCTAGAATATACCTGACGGCGTTTTCACAGGCAATATGTATCGGGATATATGGGGGAGAGGGGAACCAGGATTCTTTTTTTTCATGGAGGGTGGAGAGAGGGCGAGAGCAATGATCATGCACCCAGGCGAGAGGAGTAGCAAAGCATACGCATGCCAGCTGCTGAAGATGAGGCCCCTTTAGGCCTGAGATTGGGGTTGCTGATCTTGTGGGAGGGAGAATGTTTTTTTTCTTTCTTGCATTCTGTATGGAAAGAGGGGAGAGGAGGAAAGAGAGGTGTTCATCATGTCATCACACCCCCATGTGGCGGAGCTCCGCGGCACGTGAATCTATGTGTGGTCTTCCGTCTACGTCTATGGAAGCGGGGGTGCGTGTGCGCGTGTTTCAAGGCGTGGACCATTTACTACCCGGACCCAGAGTGCCAGAGCTGCTCCTCAGCGCGGCCGCGGAGGTAGGTGTCGAGGAGATACCGCTCGCTCTCAGCCAACTTTTCCCGCTCGTCGTTCAGGTCAAAACCCTTCTTTGCGGCGGCGAAGATGATCTTGAGGTACCGCAGCTGGTACAGCCGGAACAGCTGCGCCGCGAGGCGGGTCCCCTCCGGGCTGAGGGCGCCGTTGGCGGCCTGGTTGCCCAGCAGCGCGCACAGCATGAGCCCGGCGTCGAAGAAGTACGGCGACTTTGCGTAGAGGTTGGGGGCGAGCGGGTCGTTTTTGAACTCCCTGAACGTCGCGAGGGAGTACTTGGGTGGGGTGTGGACGGCGACGAAGCCGCCCTGTCGGAGGGCCCGCGCTGCCCACATTGGCACCGTCGTTGTGTTGCCGGCAGCCACCTCGGCGACGACCTCGCCCTCGGCAGACCGCACCGTGACGTCCTTGGCCAGGCTGAATGACGGAACAACGAAGGTGACGGGCACCCGCTCCTCGTCCGCCCCGATCGCATCGAGGTCAAAGTAGCTCTTAATCATCAGCCCGCGCGCGGCTAGGCTGTCTTCTCTCTCTCTTTCTCTATGTATGGTGGATGCAGGCCACCCTCACGTCAAGGGCCTGTTTGGTGAAATATTCTTGCTGGGGGAAGTCGCAAAGTTGTGAAGGCGATGCCAGGAAAGGAGGGGAAATGCAACGTGAAGGTGTGAGCGTTATAGGGGGATGGTTACAGGGCATAGCGGGCGTGGCGTGGGCCAGAACAGGTGTTTCTCGATACAATTTTTTGGCAGACACACACCCGCTCCATAGAAAAATAGGGGAATGTATAGCTATCTTTGACATCAGGAGGGTGGTTCATCGTGCGCTGCACCGCATTTCCGCATAGGCGCGTCGCCAGTACAGGGGCAGGGAGGTCAGGTGATATGTTTTTTTGTTTGGGCGAAAGAAATCGGGGTGAAAGGGGGGGTACATATATGTATACGTGTGCATGTGCGCACAGCCAGTCGCAAATGATAACAGAGGAATGGACAAGAGACAGAAAACGATGGGTTGCGACGGTTTTCTAGAAAGGTAGATGCCCTTGGGCCAAGATTATACATTCAAAAGAAAAAGAACAGATGTCACATGTGATAAGTCCGTGTGTGTGTGTGTGTGCCAAAGGGGAGAGGGAGAGGGGGAGGGGGACCGTCTGGTGGAGAACAAAAAGATTCTCTTTTCACCTTTTAGTGAGACTCGGCGTCATCCTTGATGGTCCTATCCGCGTCGTACGCGCGCTTGCGCTGGAGCAGCTCCTGGCGGGCGAGGAGGCGCCGGAGAATGTCCATGTTCGTCTGGTTCAGCGGGCGGTCAACAATGTCGCGGATCTCCCGCAGCAGCTCGTTGAGCTGGTCCTGCGTGGCGTAGGTGGCCTCCCGGTGGCGGTCCGCGAGGGCCTTGTCCCGCTTGTACTGGTCCTGCGTGTTGCTGTCGGCGATGGCCTGCAGCTCCTGCACGTCGCTCTCGACCAGGACGCGGCCGGCGTGCTCCTCGAGGATGAGCGCCTCGAGGTCCTCCAGCTTCTGCGCGTTGACGCTGCTCAGGTCGCTGATGTCGTCCTCGACCGGCATGTACGCGCGCGACTTGGACTTGAAGGCGAGGTTGCCAAAGGTGTCGCACTTGCCGCTGGCCGCCGTGTTCTTGCCCTTCACGGTGTGCGGGCCGGGCCGCCAGCCGTACTGGTACCCGGAGTGCTGGCAGCACTTGTGGGTCAGCTCGGGGTGCTTCTGGACGCAGCCGCTGCCGGAGCGGTACGTCGAGGAGCGCATCTGCGCCTCCTTCAGCCGCCAGCTGCCCGGGTGCGCCGGGGCGCGGGGGATGCAGGGGCACCCACCCGTCGCGGCATAATAGTTGTTCGTGCGCGGCATCTGGAGCAGCTTGTAGTCTGGCAGCGAGCGCTCGTGGCCGTAGCAGCCGCACTCGTGGAAGGACTTGCAGTTCTTACCGGCCGTCTTGCTGCCCCCCATCACGGAGGAGGAGCCGGCGGCGGGCTTGACGGCGGGGAGCGTCACGGCGGTGTCGCCGTTGGCGGTCGTGCGCTGGGCAGCGGGGCGAGCAGTCGACATTGAGAGGGATGCGTGCGTGCGAATGCGTGTGGATGTACGACGGTATGTCACTGGAAGAATGGTGGTGGTGGTGGTGGTGGTGGGGGAGTGGGGGGAGGCTGACAGCAAGAAATCACAGCGGCGACAGTGGTGTGTGTGTGTGTGTGTGTGCTAGACACAAATGAAAGCTATTGAAGAGAGGCGGGGAGATTAGAGAATTAACGGGCGTGTAAGCGGTAACGAGAGGTTGGACTGGCCATCCGCACACATGCGCACGCGTGGATGTGTGCATATGTGCGTGCCGCGTTTTTCACAGATCCTCCTTTTTTTTCTATAGGCACATTTCAGCGTCACTTTTCTGGCTAATTATCGGCGACAGGAACACAGAGAAATCAGAGTGAAATACACACGTGGCCTTCGGTAACCGGTGTGCTGATATCGTTGCGCCTCCTGTGTTTCCTGTGCTCGTGCCCTGTGCGATTTTCTTATTGCTATTATTGTGTGGGTGTGGTACAGAGGATGCTTCCCATAGGTTCCAGAGCATACACACATGCATGTATATATATATATATATATATTGAGAGACATATACAGGGGCGGGAGGAGGGGGTGAAAAATGGAAGTGGAGAAGAAACGAATAAAAAAAAACGGTGGGGATGCGCGATGCGCGCAACGTATGTTTTTTTTGGTGTGAAACGCTCTTCCGACGGGAAAAGATGTTGCGCGAGAGGGAGGTAGGATACATAAAAAAGCGAGGGCGGGGGGGGGGGGTCGTTGGTGGTGGTGATGTTTGTTTTGGGGCCCTTTGACGCCCCATTTTCTGAGGGGGGGGGGGGGGTTCTAACAATGCAACACGCCATAAGGCACATTCGTAGTGGGGAAACAAAAAATACGAACACACAAAACGCGACAACGAAGGATACATATATATATATATATATATATATATGATATGTATTAAAAGCAGAAATTACATGCGGTTCTTGGAGCGCGCCGCGATCCTCTCCTCGTGGCGGAGGCCGTTGATGCGGTCCTCCTCCTCGAGGAGGTAGTACAGCCGGTTGATGTTGAACTTGGAGCCCACCGGCTGCCCAGCCACGTAGCGCAGCTCATCAATGACCTCGCCGTACTGGTCGGCGACAGTCGGGAGGTTGCCGATGCCGCGGCGGCGGGTGCTGCCGCCGATCGTGCCGTCGTCCATGACGACGGCCGTCTCCCCTCCGTGTGTGGCCTCGTACTCGGCGACGTGGTTGGAGGCCATGAGCCCCGTGTCCAGCTCGAGGGCCTCGCGGCGCGCCTCGGCGTCCATGCGGGCGAGCATCTCATCCCGCAGCACCGCCTTGAGGAAGTTCTTGCGGTCCTGCATCCGCTCCTCCTTCTTCACGGCCGCCCGCCGCTGCCGAGCCGCGCCCTGAAGCTGCGCGGTGGTCGTCAGCGTCGTCGCGCCACGCTCCTCGACGGTGCCGCCGTAGTTGCGGGAGTTGGGGTAGTTGGTCGTGCCGCCCGCCGCGGCGGGGTGCACCGTGTGCGGGCCCTCCGACGCGCGGTACGTGTTCTTGGGCAGGGTCTTGTCAGCGGCGTCGCAGACGCAGCCCTGGCTGCCGCTGCAGGACGCGGCGTGGCGGCCCGGGGGGCAGGGGCAGCCGCCCTTCTTGGCGTAGTGGCCCTGCAGCGTGCGGGGGACGCTGATGTCCTTCTGGTAGTCGGGGATCGTCAGGTCATGCCCATAGCACTCGCAGGCGTGGTAGTTGTCGGAGTGCGTCGCCGCCAGCTTGGAGCTCATCGTGTCGCGTTCGGGGGGTGCGTGCGTGTGTATTTGTACTTGTGTGTCGGTTCTACAAGGGGCTAATGGTCCTCTATTCGCTTCGTTTGTGTTCACTTCAAAAGATCTGTCGTCCTATCTTTTTTTTGGGCGGCGAATGAGTCGGTATGGATAGGGAAGAGGAAGAGGAGGAGGAGAAAGAAAAAGAAAAGTGTGTTTTCCGATATGTAGCAGTAAGAAATTTCCTTAGGAGACATCGCTATATACACACGCACATATGACAATACTATGATAGTCGTGAATGTGAATCGCACTGTATAGAATCTCCTGGGCAAAAAAACAACAACGCCTCCTGAGGAATTTTAGCAGAGGGAAGGGGGGGGGGGCGGATCTCGGGACCAGAAGGTGGTGGTAACCATCTATGTACATGTTCCTGCGTGTGTGTGTGTGTGTGTGTGTGATCCAGTTCTTTAATTAATCGTATGTCGGGTTAATGTGTGCGTGTATGTGTGTTTGTGTGGCAAGGAGGGGTGGAGTTCAGAGCAGGCCAGCCACTCACTCACGTGCCACTGCCACTCTCTTTCCCCCCCCCCCTCCTCAGAGTGTGGTTGTTATATGCCTCTCTGTTTTCCATTTCGCGCATTTACGACGCAGCGGACAGAATTGTCGCTACGGCACGTCGCGCTGCCTTCGACAGTTGCGGTGTTGTGCTGAGCGCTTGCGCGAGTCCAGCCCAGTTCCTGGCAAGCGGCGCGGCCGGGGCACCGCCCGCCGCCAGCGCAGCGACAGCTTTGGCGACCGCAGCGACAGTCTTCGCCGCCACGTCCGGCTGTGTAGCGACGAGGCGGGCGACATCGTCGAGGGAGGCTGTGGTGCCGCCGCAGAGGGTCGTGAACAACCGCCGCAGTCCCGCCAGCAGGCGACAGCACTCGTAATAGCCGTCCTCCTCAAAGTCGGTGAAGTGGTGGAGGGAGTGCGCGGTGGTCTGGAGGGTCGACAGGACGACCGAGCGAGTGCTGCTGCCCACGTTGTCCTTGTTATTGTTATGATTGCCGCTGAAGTCCCCTTGGTACTGGACGAGAAACGCAACAACGGCGCACAGGGCACTGACCATGTTCAGCCTCACATCCCGGGGCAGCGCATGTGACACGGCGCCGTGGGGGCTGAGAGCCGCCGAGAGCGCCGCGGCGATCTGCTCCAGCGCCGGCCCCGCCTGCTGCATCGGGGCCCCCGCCGTCAGCACGTAGCCCCCTCGATGCATACCGTCACAGTCCCCACCACCGCCACCTCCGGTGCTGGTGATGCTGCTGTTGTTGTCGTCGTCGTCGTCGCAGGCTAGCGTGAGGAGCTCAGCCAGACAGAGAAAGGCGTTGGACGCCGTCTCATCGATGCGCGCTGTCGCCGTGGCTGCGTCCGTCGCCGTCGCGAGGCCGCTGCAGCAGCGCGTGGCCTCCACCACCGTCGCCTCCAGCGCCGGCCAGAACAGGGCAGCGCGGCTCGCCGGTGGGGCGGCGAAGGCGGCGTCGTAGAGAAAGCCCAGACAGGCTCTGCGCAGTCCGCTGTCAAGATCGTCGCCGCCGTCGCTGACGCCCGCGCTCCCTCCCCCTCGCCGAGCGTGGCAGTGCCGCAGCACCGCCAGAGACAGCCCCGGGAGGCTCCCGTCGTCGTCGCTGGGGACGGAGGAGGGGAAGAAGTGCTGACGCAGCAGGTGGCGGTTCGCCGCGGCCTCGTCCGCCGCCGCTCCGGTAGCGGCGATTAGAGGGAGGAGCTGGTCGCGGTCGAGGAGGGCGTCGCACAGCGCGCTGAGCAGATCCACCGCGAGTTCGCAGGCGTCGTCCATGTCGACTCCCGTCTCGGGGTTGGCGAGAAGACGACGGCAGCCGCTGTGCTTCGGCTGTTCTTGCGCGCACCACAGCCGCATCATATCCCGCGACACAGCGGAGAACCACGGCAGCGCTGGTGCGACGACGGCCCCCGCCGCCGCGGCGACTTGGCTCACCGTGACGAGAAGGTAGGCGGCCTCATCCGGCAGTGCAGCTGCGCCGCCGCCGCCGCAGGTCCCAGGAGGCTGCTGCTGCTGCGGCAGCTGCTGCAACAGGCTGCTGCACCGCTGCGTCAGCACCTGCAGAGTCGCCTCAATGGCGGCTGCGTGGAGGTGGGCGCCCCTCTCCGACTGGAGCGGCACGACGGTGCCGAGGAGGTCGTACCACGCCGTCCGCGGGCCCAGCTGCAGCCGCGGCAGCGTCGTGGCGGCGCTGAGGAGGACCGCCTGCACAGGGGCGTCATCCGCGGCGGAGAAGAGTGTGTCGAGGAGGTGCTGGGAGAAGCGCTGCGGTGTGGTGGGGGAGGCTCCGGAGCTCTTCTTCCCCAACGCCCAGCCACCACCACCACCACCCGTGGCTGTCATTGCCTCATCGCTGTCGTCGTCGTCGTCGTCGTCGTCACCGGAGAGGTCGTCGGGTGGGCTCCGCAGCGCGGCGCAGCAAATCGCCGACAGCGCCTCAATGCACTGTCTCTGCGCTGCCTTATTCGTCTCCGCGCCGACGCAGCTGGCCAGCGCAGTGAGGAGCTGCGGGAGGAGGACAGCCTCGACGTAGCCCCCCACCGCCGACGGGCAGCACCGCAGCAGCGACTCGATCGCGGCGGCGGATGCGCGGGCGATGAAGCGGTACGCCTGCGCTCGGACATTGTACGGGAGCGCGACGACACGGCTGTTGTTGGCGCCACTCGTATTGTTATTATTATTATAAATATTGTTGTTGTTGTTGTTGTGGTGGCGGTTGAGCGCCTCCACCAGCTCCGTGACGACGGCGGCGACGTGGCCCACCTCGAGTGGGGCGATCGCTGGCGCGGAGAGACAGCCCTCGACAATTTCGCCAACGACGAAGAGCGCGGCCTCCGCGAGTGCGGGGCTCGACTGGGACGGATCGGCGAGGCCGCGAAGAATGCCCAGGGTCGGCGGCAGGAGGTACGCCACCAGCGCATTAGCGCTGTCGCAGGCGACGGAGATGTTGTTCAGGAGGGTGCTGATAAGGCCGCGGCGGCCGTGGGCCTCACCGTCATCTTCGTCATCCATCGCACCGCCGCCGCCGCCGCTGCTGCTGTCGGTGCTGGACGCCGCCTCCGCCGCCCCGCGCCTCCGCCCGCTGAGTACGATCCTGACGCTGCGGGGGTCATCGGGCACCTCCGTGTCCCTCTCCCTACCGCTGCTGCTGCTGCTGCTGTCTGTTGGCAGAACCGCAAGCGCCAGCAGCGCGTTCAGCAGCGACGGAAGACCAGCCACGAAGGGGGCGGTGGTGGGGGTGGAGCTGCCGAGCAGCGCCACCGTTGCGAAATAGTCCAGCGTGGCGTTGATGGCTTTCTCCACCTCCTCCTCCCCTTCTCCTCCAGCTCCCAGCGTCGCCACCGATGGGCCGCCTCCCCCTGCGTGGGGGGCTGCGTCCCGTCCCCACAGCGCCAGCGCGGCGGGGATGGCAGCCGTGAGAAACGCCCCGTTTGCCTCCTCCACCCCGCGGCCAGCGACCGTCACCATCGGCGTCATGTAGCGGAAGACCGCCTGCACCCGCCGCGGCTGAACACCGGGCAATATGCTCCCGACCGCCACCGCGGCGACGCGGTTGTGGAGGGCTGTGGTGTGTGGGAGGAGTTCTCTCAGTGCCCGCGCGGCTGGGCCGTCGGCTGCACCGTCGCCGCCATCGTCGTCGCCGCGGGTCAGCACCGCATCACTGAACGGGTGCTCGACCGGCAGCACCCCCTCCATGAAGCACATCGCCAGCGCATCCAGCACCGTCGCGAACGAGTCCACAGAGGAAGAAGACACGGAAGAGAGAGGGGCGATGCTGCTGCGAGTGCCGTTCGCCGGTAGGGAGGCCGTCAGGAGTTGGTCGAAGACGGCGCAGAGGGCGACGCTGCGGCCCGCGTGATCGCCCTCGGCGCTCAGAAACTGCCCGAGCAGCTGTGGGGCGTCCTCGCAGAGTATCCTAAGCAGCGTCGCGGCACCAGCAACCGTGCGAGGCGGGGGGACGGGCTCGTGTTGCGCGAGCCGACCAGCCATGGAGGAGAGGACAGTGCACCAGAGGCTGTCGGCGTCGGCGGCGCCTGCCGGGCTGCCGGCTGCGATGAGGAGGGCGCCGATGAGCGAGGCCATCGCGCGCTGCATGGGCCCCTCCTCGCCCGTCCCCCACAGCGCCTCCAGCAGCGGTGGCAGCGCGGAGGCGAACTGCTGCCCCGCGGCGCTGAGGGCGCCGTGAGGGTTGTCCTGCAGCAGGCGCCGAAGAAAGGCCACCGCCGCCTGCCGGATGCTCGCCGGGTAGCCGTTGGTGGCGTCAAGGACGACGCGGAGGAACTGGGCGACGGCGGCGCCGGTGGGGGAGGCCACCAGCTCATTCATCACCGCCGTGTTGTGCCGCTGGACAGCCGGATCGGGGCTCAGGACGCCGGCCAGAAACTCGGCGAACGCCGCGTCGTCAGCGCATTGCATCGTGGGTGCCTAATGGTCGACAGTTTGCTATATATATATATATATATATATATATGTGTGTGTGTACTTCCGTGGGGGTGAGGGGATTGGTATCGTCACCTTGACACAGTAAAAAATACTGTCTAGCGTAGTGGAGTC
>AUXJ01001736.1:0-11228 GCA_000482205.1 Herpetomonas muscarum
TTCTCCAAGTCAATTCGGGAGGGAATTATATGTGGGGTGGGAGGGATTCGAACCCACGACTTGCTTTTTCGGCAAGTGTGCGTCCTATCCACTGGGCCACACTGCCACTATAGCTTGTTACATGGTTTCACCCAGTGAAACTGGGGAGGGGGCTGGCCGGAAAAAATGTTAGCGAATGTAGGATTTGAGCCTGGGACCTGGGGTGTCTGAAGGGGTCCCTCTTCCAACCAGACCACAGCGGCCAAATCTCTACTCAGGGGGTTTCCCCTAACCCCCCGGGCCGGGGGATGTCTCCCGTGCCAACCGATGGTTCCCTGGAAGCCCTGTCGGCCACACGGGGAGAAGTGCGGTGCGCACCTTGGGGGCAGTTTGTCAGCATATCAGCTTGAATTTCAAAGGCATTTAGCCGCTCCTACCTTCACCACCGTTATGGTATTCAGTATTCAATGCAACGTGCCATTTAAAACGCATTCAAAACAACAGCGCTCTGCCCCGAGGGTGGGGGCTTTGCAATGCATGCGGGGGGGGGGGGGGGAGGTTGAAGACTGGCGATGCAGTCATCAAGGAGGAACGGATGCGTCGCCGTCTTTTCATGGCGAGCATGGCGGACTGTCTTCTGGTTGGTTAAGTGCCTAGTTGCTGGCGCACCTCCGCCTACAAGTAAGTACGGCGCTTTTGTACGTAGTGAAATGGATTGTTGCATGCGTTCCCTCGGCATCTGTAAAGAGGGGGGAAAAAAGTGCTCCTACCTGGACTCGAACCAGGGTTACCGGATTCAGAGTCCGGGGTGATAACCGCTACACTATAGGAGCGCGTGAAATAGAGGACAAACCAAAGGTATTGCCACAGCACGAAATGACTGAGCGCCTCTGTGCCCGACGACCGCCTTTTTGCGGCGGCCGCTGCTACCACACAAAAGACGTGTGGCTGTTTCTTTATTTGAGTATGCAGTGGGGGGGGGGGGGGGGCTTTCCTACGCCAGGCCTTTTGAGTTACCTACCTACCGGCTCTGTTCAGTTGGTGTGGGAGGGGGGCCTCAGTATATTGTGTAGATCTGGCATTCATGTTCACGTATTTGCCCGTTGCTGCTTCCGGGCTGCATTGCGGGGGTGTGTGCATTTGGCTTTGGGTTCCATCGCGGGTAGTTCAAGGGACTTGGTTCTTGTGTTCTTGTGTATATGGTAAGGTGTGTATATTCTGGGAGATGCTTATGTAGACATGTCGTGGTTAGCTCGTCTTGGGTCGGTCATCGCTGCGCCGG
The DNA here is from genome assembly GCA_000482205.1 of Herpetomonas muscarum. Classification (NCBI taxonomy): domain Eukaryota; phylum Euglenozoa; class Kinetoplastea; order Trypanosomatida; family Trypanosomatidae; genus Herpetomonas; species Herpetomonas muscarum. The sequence goes on from AUXJ01001736.1 coordinate 1,262, forward strand.
TAGCGGCGAGGCACGATGCGGAGTCTGTCCGACGGCTGTGTGCGCGGCTGCTGGGTCCCGCGGAAGACCCGCAGCCACGTGCGCAGGCGCTTGCAGTTGCACACGAGTAGCCACCGCTGCCGGGCCCCGGCGAGGACGGCCCACCACAGCAGGAAGGCCGCGACGAACAGCAGCAGGCGTGGCGTCAGCCCGTAGACGGCCCACACGCCCCGCGACAGGGCGGCGCACGCCTCCATCGAATCGCCGCGCCGCAGGAAGAGGTTGTACTGCCGCAGCTCAATCACATCGGCCGCACGGGCGGGGCCGCCGAGGGCGGCGCTGACGACCTGCATCCGTCGTATGTTCCCCGCCAGCTCGCCGTGGCGCCTTACAACATCCCAAATGGCCTCTTCGACATCTCCCGCCGCGATGCCGCGCCCGCCGGGGAGGCAGACGCCGACCGACGCCTCCTCCGCCCGCTGGCACGCGCCGCTGCGGCGGTCGGCGGCCGTCGGGAGACACACCACCGGCACACCAGCCTCGGTCGCCTCCACGACGCTGGACATCGCACCGCAGCGGGACGCCAGCGCGAAGACATTCGGGTGGCGCATGATGCCGGCGTGTGCGGCGGGCGACGGCCGCGGGGCGATGCGTGACGCCCGGCCCTCCTCCTCCATCAGTGACAGGGACGACGGAGCGGCGGCGTCAGCCGTCGCGCTCCACACAACGCAGAAGGGCGTCCTCCGCAGCGCCTCGGCCAGCTCCTTGGACCGCGGCGTGCTGCTGGCGTTGGCGGCGGCCCCCCTGCCGCAGCTGCAGCCGCCAAGGTCCACGTAGACGACGCCCTGTTCGCACTTGTCGAGGAGGGCGCGCAGCCCCCCTTCGGACAGCTGGTGGTGGCCGGCGGTCCGGACGGCCCTCGGGAGGAGGTGGCCGACGGCGTGGACGTTCGGGCACAACGGCTGCGCCACCTCCAGCCCCCACAGCCCCGGCACGATGACGGTGTCGTACAGGCCGGCGACGTCAAAGGAGTCCCTGTACGGGGCGATGCCGTGCTCACCGCGCTGACGGTTCAGCCAGACGACGGACAGCTCCGCTGCCGCGACGGCGGCAACTTTGACAAAGTAGTTCCGCGTCCGCTGCCACGTCGACATTGCCTGGGGGAAGGCGGTGCCGGCTGCGGGGAGCTCTGTGTGCAGGCCAAGCGCCAGCTCGGGCGGCGTGTGTGGCAGAACGTGAACCATGGACACATCGAGACGACGGGCGACAGAGCTGCAGGCGTACGCGTTCAGGCCGCAGAGGAAGGTGGTGAACGGCTCCCCCGCGTGGGCGGCGACGACAGCCTCCAGGTACAGGGGGAGGGTCCTGGCGTGGTGACTGAGCAGCCACCTCCGCCGGCCGCCAAAGCCTCGCAGGCGGCCTGCCCACTGACGGGCGCGGTCGGCGAGGGAGGGGAGGTGCGCGGCGGCGTCGTCGTCGCTCCTCACGCGCTGCTGCCGCTGATGTAGGGTCGTGTCGTTGCCCACCACCACAACGCAGTCCACGCCGCCCCGCGTGGCCGATACGCTCCCCGCCGCCGCGTCCTCGGCGGAGGGGCGAACAGCTTCGCACCACCGCTGATGCTCGACAAAGTACGTCACGTGGTGACCGCGGCGAGTGAGCTCCTCCGCCGCTGCGTGGACCGCCTGAAAGTGCCCGGGCATCGGAAGGCTGATCACGGCGAAGTGCAGCCGCGGCGCGGTGTCGTACGAGTGGTACAGCGACGGCGCGGCCGACGCATACAGCCACTGCGGGGTGGCGTCCCCGTCCCCGGCGGCCACAGCGGCGGGGCTTGGGGACTGCTGGTGGCGGCCGGCGGCGACTGGGGCGGCCGAAACCGAGAGCAAGCAGCACGCTACCGTCGCCAGCACCACTAGGCCCAGACGCTGTGTATAGCGAAGGGAGGCGCCCATTCGTTTAAGTTTCATTATCTAAAAAAAAGAAGAAAGGAACAACAATAAGCTGGAAAAGGGGCGGTGGACAGCTACGCCGTGTGTGTGACGACTCACAATGTACTCTGTTTATGGATGTACTTTTATCCGCTATGGCGTACCGAATCTGCCGAGGCAATTGCGCAAACAAACCATCAAAGGGGCAAAGAGGGAAGGAAAGGGAAAGGGGGGGGGGGGGGAAATCATGTATCTGTTCATGAAAGATAGGATACAACTGGGGAGACCACTGCGCGGTCACATCCACATATATATGAACACGGAAGGGAAAATGGGGAGTGGGGAAAAGGCGTCTCACGGACAATGACTAGGCTATAGTTTTTTTTCCCTTTTAGAAAAGGCAGCACGTACGCGCATTCAGCGGCTTCAAGAGCGGCGACGGTGTTATAGGTGGGAAAAAGAGGAGAAAAAAATGCATGAAAAGGGATCCTGCAGCGAGCATGCGTGTGCCTCCCCACCTACGCGCTGATGTCGCTCCGGCATACACCCGGTTACCCGAAAGATGCTGCCATATGTGTGGGGAATTGTTTAAAAATAATAAAAAGGGCGTTGTGAAGGTAGGGAGGGGCAGGGGACCGCTGGGTGACAACAAATATATGCGTGACCCCCACACCTTCCTCACTTACGAAAAAAAAAGAAAGACAGAAGGGGGGGGGGGGATATCTTACTGTGATGTATGTATGCACACCATATATAAATAGCACATTCACAGATTCCTTTTTAAAAAAGGGGCAAAAAGTAATCGATAACAGTGGCGGGCACCACAACGGAGGAGGAGAGGAAAGTCAACAATCCCTCCCACCCATCCATATGTATCGGCGTGCATTGTAGGAGCGCGCGCGCTTTAGTTTCCATTCTGCGGCGCCGCGGCCGGTGCCCCGTCGTCGCCCCGCGCAGCGGCGATCGCCTGTGACAGGTCTGCGAGGATGTCTTCAATGTCCTCGATCCCGACCGAGAGGCGGATGAGGTCGGCGGGAAGTGTGCGCTTCTCCTTCGGGATGGACGCGTGCGACAGGAGACAGGGCATCTCGACGAGCGAGTTGCAGCTGCCGAAGCTGACCGTCAGCTTGAAGAGCTTGCAGGCGCGGACGAAGCGGGTGGACCGCTGCAGGTCCCCCGTCTCGAGGGACAGCACGCTCCCCGGCCCGGAGGTCTGCGAGCGATGGAGGTCAAAGTCCTCCTTCTTCACCGACGCGCAGCCGCAGCAGACGTCGGGGCTCAGACCGGCAAAGTGCAGCTTCGTCACGACGTCCCGCTGCCGGCTGAGAAACAGCGCAACGGCGACGGCGTTGAGTTCCTGCTTCTCCACCCGGATCGACAGCGTCTTGATGCCGCGCAGCAGCAGCCAGCAGTCGAACGGGGCGAGGGAGCTGCCCTGCGCGTTCTGCAGAAAGCCGATCCGCCTCGCCCCCTCCTCGCTGCGGGCGCAGACGACACCGCACATGGTGTCACTGTGGCCGCACAGAAACTTGGTGGCGCTGTGGATGGAGAAGTCGCAGCCGAGCGTCAGCGGCGTGCAGCGGATCGGGGACATCATCGTGTTGTCGATGGACACCTCCGCCCCGTGCTGGTGTGCCAGCTCGCACAGCTTGCGGATGTTCACGACCCGCATCAGCGGGTTCGTCGGGCTCTCAATGTGCAGCAGCTTCACCTTGGGTCCGATGCGCTCAAAGGCAGCCGCCACCGCCGCCAGATCCCACGTGTCCACGAACTGCACGTCGATGCCGAAGCGAGCCGTCACCTGCGTGAGGAGGCGGTGCATGCCGCCGTACAGGTCGCTGCTCGCGAGCACCGTTTCGCCGGCGCTGAGGCTGGCGATCAGTGCCTGGAGGGCAGCCATGCCGGAGCTGAAGGCGAAGGCGGAGTGGGCGCCCTCCAGCTTGGCCATGAGCGTCTCGAGGGCTGTCCGGGTGGGGTTGCCGCTGCGACTATAGTCGTACGGGCCGAACTCCTCAATATCCGGCTGCACGAACGTCGCGGTCTGGTAAATCGGTACCGAGCTGGGATGGTAGGGGTCGTTGGGGCAGCCGTCAAAGATAACAACCTCCGTGCTGGGGTGGGCGGTGGCCTTTTCAAAGTGCGGGCGGACGGGGTAGGGCGGGAGCTCGTTGTAGTCGGTCCGCTCCTTGCTGAACTTGAAGTGCTGGGGCTGCAGCGCGTCCTCGAGGTGCTGCCGCTCCTCGTCAAGGGCGGAGAGGACGGAGTGCTTAGGCGTCTTGGCGGCGCTGACGGCGTGCAGCATCTCGAGCTGCGCCAGGCGCTCGCGGAGGATGAGGTTCTCCGTCTCGAGCTGCGTGACGCGGTCCTCCGGGGTGTCGTGACAACAACATGAGTCGGCGGACGCAGACGCTCGCATTGTGGCCACAGAGAATAAGCAGCAGGGGAGATATGAAAGCAAAGAAGGAAAAGTATAAATAATTGATGTCGCTCTCCAGAGTATGATGGATGGATTCAAATATGCGTGTAAATGAGATGTGACAGTGTTGACACGACCTATTTTTTAGCAGTAGTTATTATTGATGTACGAATGTGCACGAGGTAGCTACGAGCATTTGCATGGGGACAATTACGAGTGCGTAGAGCGAAATGTATTGTGATATATAATGTCTCTCTCTTTCTGTCATTGAACGTTCCCAGTGAACATGGGTAGAGTGAGTGGTGGGCACCGCATTCAACTTCCAGGCGTGCAGCCGAGCGCAGGCTTGAAGCCCACCCATCCAGCCTGCCCTGAAAGAGAGTTCATAGTGTTTCGTGTGATTTCAGACCTCACTTTTGTAGGTGTGGGTGCATTAGGGAAAAGGGTGACGTGCTAGAGCCGCGCAGGCGACCACACGTGCGAGCACAGGGGTGTCCTGCGCGGCTCTGGACCCTTCCAAATAGCGAAAGAGGGGAAGGTGTGTGCGTGTGTGGAGAGAGGCGGCGATATGGCGAGAAGGAGGGGAGTATGTTGCGCAGATACCCCCTCCCTTCTCCCTGATCTTTCACTTGCTCTCTCCCCTCAGCTCTCCCTTACATGAACTTAGCCTGCGAGAAGTCCATCTCCGGGTGGGCCTCCATGAACTTCTTGAGCATGTCCTGCTTCTTCTGCTCCTCGGAGGTGGGGAGCCCCATCGACTTCTGCCGCTGGTCGTACATCATCTTCTCCACCGTCTGGCGCGTGTCCGCGTCGAGGTCGTCCAGCTTGGAGTTCTCCGGCACCACCTTCTGCAGGTCAATCTCGGGATCGCCCACGATGACGGTCCGCCACCACTCCATGTTGTTTAGCTTGTACAGCGTTAGCACGACGACGCAGCCGTCCTCGATCGTCCACAGGCAGTCCTCGACCTTGATTCTCGCGAAGAGATCGCCGTCAACAATCGGCTCCTTGCCCTTGACGCCGACCTTCAGGTGCTGCTGCTTCATCTCGACGTCGAGCTGCTTGCCCTTGGCGCCCTTAATGGGCAGCGGCACGCGCACCTCCACCTCCTGCAGGCTCTGGGAAAAGCTGTAGTTGGCGTACTCAAAGCCGTTGGTGCTGGTGGGGGGAAGGCCCTGCGGCTTGTTCGCCTCCTCGTCGCCCTCGGCCTTCTTCTTCTCCTCCTCCAGCTCGCGCTGCTTCCGCTCCAGCTCCTCCTGGCGCTTCCGCGCCGCCTCTGCGGCCGCCTTCGCCGCGGCCTTCTCCACCTCCTCCTCGTCCTCGATGACCTCCACGCGGGACTCCTCAGCGGCGGCCGCCCGGCGCTTACGTTCCGCCTCCGCCTCCGCCTCCGCAGCCGCCTTGCGCTTCCGGTCCTCGGCGAGCGCGACGTAGCGGCTCATCGCCTTGTCAATCGAGGCGCGGGCCATGTCGGGCTGCGAGAAGAAGTCCGTCTTCCGGTTCAGGAAGGAGAAGAAGACGCTGAGGATGCCGTCGATGCCGTCCTGCTGCTGGGCAATTGCCATCAGCATGCCATCGAACCGGGTGTCATCAGCCGCGGACATGGGGGGGGGGGGGATAATATAATAATGTGTTCTTTATTATGAGTGCCTGTGTGTATGTGTGTGTATGTCAAGAGCCGTAGCAATATATACCACAATGTGCGTTGGTGTGTGTGTGTGTTGTGTGCTGTGATGCGGTTAAATATCAGTGAAGAAGACATGAACAAAAAGATAGAGGTAATGTGAGAGTGGGGAGGGGGGGGGAACAGAAGGGCGTCCCAGAGCATAATCATATCGTTATCATCGCACTTGCATAATATATGGCGCGTCCTCCCGCACAGATCCCGGCAATGAGAGTGGGAGGAATGCAACAGCTCCATGTGAGCGCGATGTCTTTCTTTTTGCACCCTAGGCCTTGGTCAGAGAGCACCAGCTGCCCCCATGCGTGCACATCAACACGCTCAAGAGCATGGCCTCCCCCCCCCCCCACCACACACGAACAGCACAACAACCAGACATCAGCAGTTCGGGGTGGGGTGGGAGGAAGCGCACGCGTAATGATCTCCATATGAGTAAAAATTGTGATGTCCAAGTAAATGGAAGGCATTATACTGTGAAAGAGGGGTACACACGAGCGACCCGTAACAACGATGAAAAACCAACAATAATAAAAAAGAAAGAAGTATGTGCAATTGCGTGCGAACATACATACGCATCGGCGATACGGGCAACACAACCATGGAGATGACAGCTGCAGTGGGGGAGTGGGGCGACGCATATCTTGCTTCTCCCCCCCCCCCTCTCTCACTCTCCCACAGGGGCACCCACTTGATTACGTGTGGGAGAAGTCCACAATGTCCGTGATCTCGTTCGCCTTCCAGTCGTCGATCCGCCGCTTCACCTTCGCCTGGTCCTGCTGCTTGAAGAAGGTCGGCTTCAGGAAGTCCTTCATCAAAAAGTGCCGATCCTGCATAAACTCGTGCACCGCCGCGACGCCCGTCAGACCACCGGACCACGGCGTGCAGCCGACGGCGTCGTCGACGCCGAGGCGCACGTGGAGCCGGGGGACCTGCATGCGGTTCAGCTGGACGCCGTCGTAGGAGTGCATGAAGGTGGTGGTGGGGTTGTTCAGCACCGAGTTAATGGCGCGGAAGAGGGTGCGGACTTGGATGTCGCTGGAGCCGTAGCTGTGGGCGACGGGGAGGTTGGTGCAGCGGCCGCAGCCAAAGATGTGGGGGTGGCCGAACATCTGCGAGAGGACGCTGACGCGGTAGTGACCGTCGGGGACCTCGTGCTCCTTGAGGATGTTGGGCTTGTTGCGCCCCGCGACGATCGGCTGCGGCGTGTCGCCGGCGCAGGGGAAGACGTAGTCGAAATCGCCCTCCACCCCGGAGCCCTCCACCTCCCCGGCGCCCGTCACCTCGTCCTGCTTCCCAAAGTAAATCTGGCTAATGATGGACTGCTGCGGCTTCCGCTCGTAGTGGAGGTGATCAAAGTGGATCTTGTACTTCACCGGCTCCGGCATGCGGGCCGCCGAGGTGAACCACGAGCGCCAGAAGGACAGCGCCCCACTGGACGCCTCCGTCGCTGGCTCCGGCTCGGGGATGGTCCTGCCGTTACGGTCCACCCCCTCCACCGCCGTGACGCGCTGCGAGAGGTGCATGCGCATGTTCGGGCTCTTCTCCAGCTTCTCGAGCGCGTAGCGGCGGCACACACCCGGAAGCACCGGGAGGAGCTCGCCGCGGCTGTGGAAGAGGTGCACCTCGAGATCGGGCCGGGACGTGGCAAGGTCGTGCGCGAGGGAGGTGCCGACCGGCCCGCCGCCCACCACAGCCACCTTCTTGCACGTGCCGACAAACTCGTTGAAGTGCTTCAGCTCCTGCACGCGGCCGGAGATGGTGCGCTGCTCGGTGCGGAAGGGGTATGGCTTCCGCTCGCCGGTGGCGACAAAGAGCAGGTCGTACGGCACGACGCGGCCGTCGCGGAGGTACACCTGTTCCGTGTCGACGCCGTCCACGGTGCCAGTGAGCACGTTGCAGCGCTTCAGGTAATACCGGTGAAGGGACATCATGCGCCGGCACGCCTCCGGGTGCTTCTCGTCGTCCCACGGGTTGGAGATGATCGGGATGATGTCGTTTGTCAACTCGAAGAAGTTCTTCTCGTCAACGACGGTGACGTCGAAGATGCTGTCCAGCTGATACGCCAGGCGGCTGCCAGAGTATCCACCGCCAACGATGACAGCCCGCACGGGCACAATGTCCTGGCTCGGATCCATAACAGCGGCGAGGGTGGGGACGTCGAGGGCGTGCGAAGGGCTCCGGCACTGCGCGGCGGAGAGCGCGCCGCCCGCCACCAAACCCACTACAAACTTCAGCAGCATGTGTTCAGCAAACGTTGAAGCACAGGATAAGCAGCAACACACTCACACACGCGGAAAAAGAAAACACAAAAAAACAAAAAGAGAAACAACGTCGACCTACCACTGAATTGCTGCAGAGTGGGTGACAGCTACATTCACAGAATACGGAAAAAGCAATAGTTATTGCGGGATCATCAACAAGAAAAAATAATGAGGGATATCATGAGAAGAAAAGGTAAAGAGGAATCAACACAAGCGGTAGAGTAGACCACATGAAGAGAAAAGGTCGTTGCCGTGTCATGCATCATCGGGTGTTGAATACTTCCACCCGTTCACACGCAGGTATACACATGTAGGAGCACATATCAGCCCTTTCTTTATTTTTTATGTGATCTGTTGAAATGGCACCACTGGTGGGCTCAGTTATGTTCACCGCAGCTCTCTTCGTGCGCTTTCTTTCCAGGAACCATTCCTTCTTTCTTCTTATTGCTTTTTTTCTTTGCTTCAGTGCATCATTTGCGTTACTCTGTGACGATGCCACGTTTAGCGGAAAGGAACTGCACAAGTGTCAGCACCTCCTCAGCAACGTGGCGCAGGAACGGGTCGGCTGCCGGCGTACGGGGCCCCGCCTCTGGACCTGTAACTTTGCGGACGGCTGCTGCTGCTGCCGCTGTTGTTGCTGTTGACTGTTGGCCATCCTTGTTGTGGAGACGGGGGACGACGCGCAGGCCATGGTACTGCCTCCAGCCCCGCAGCAGCTCCGGCAGCACCACCTCCAGCTCCACGTGACACTGGGCATGCGGCTGCGAGATGGAAGGAAGGGGGAATGTCGGTTGCAGCAACGGGCTGTTTCGCAGCGCCCACTGCAGGGGGGCGATGTTGCTCGAGGCGCGCTCGACAGAGATCTCCAGCCGGAGATGGGGGGGCAGGGGCAGGCTCAGCCGGCGGCGGAGGCGCACCAGCTCCACGTCGTCGACGGCGCCGAGGTCGCCCACGCAAGACGGCAGCTGGCTCTCCGTGGAGAGGGAGAGGCGCAGGTCGGTGCCCCACTCCGGGCAGCAGATATCCACAAGGGACGGCCGCGCCCGCGCTTTGAGCGACACCGCAGCCAGCGTCGCCGTCCGCTTCCCTACCTCATTCCGCGTCGTCACCACATCGCGCGCCCCACCAAAGCTACGCGTGCCACTGAGAACGGCGGTAAGATGCTCCGCCGGGTCCACCGCTGCCGCTGCGGCGACGCCAGACTCGTGCACGTTGTAGACCGCGCGCCTGTCGCCGCGGCAGTGGAGGATGAGGGTGTCGCGCGGCTTCCCCGCGACGGTGGCCCGCGGCGCGATGCCGGCGTCCACGAGGTCGGCGAGCAGCGCGTTCAGAACGGGGGCGGAGACGCCTGGCTGAAAGGTGTACATGTGCCGGTTGCGTTCGCTCAGCACCGCCGCGGAGTCAAACTCGATGGGGAGCGTCGGGGTGTGGAGGCGGCGGTGCGGCGCGACTGTGCCCAGCCGAACCTCTAGCTCGGCCGCGACAGTGGTGGAGGCCGCGTCCTGCTGCAGCAGCAGCCCTTCGTGGAGATGCTCCACGACAGCGCGCGAGATCGGGTCAATGAACCGCGGCAGCTGATGCAGCGTCGCGCAAGACATCCTTCCTGGCCCAGCTAAATAATATATTCGATTGTACAATTTTTTTTCTTCTCAAAAGTTCGTGTGTTCTGCAACCCCCTTTTCTCCACTGCAGCGGGTGGAGA
>AUXJ01001755.1:0-17883 GCA_000482205.1 Herpetomonas muscarum
GCTCCTCGGCCTGACGGCGCGCCTCAGCCTCGGCCTCCAGACGCGCCTGCTCTTCGGCGTCACGACGTGCCGCCTCCTCAGCCTCGAGGCGGGCCTGTTCCTCCGCTTGACGACGTGCCGCCTCCTCAGCCTCTAGACGGGCCTGTTCCTCGGCTTCGATGCGGGCTTGTTGTTCTGCCTGGTTGCGTGCTTCATCTTCCGCTGCTTCACGCGCTTGCTGCTCCAGGAATGAAAGGTGTTGTTGGTCTGGTTGGAAGCCGTCACCGTTCGTGGCGTGAAGTGCACTGTATGGGTCCGCCTCGGTGGCCCCCATGGCTGCGTGTTCTGTGGCCGTGAATGGGTCACGGAAGTAGTTTGCAGCGCCGTTGTTTGGATTGGCTGAGGGGTGGGAAAAGGTATCGTAGCTGCTTTGGTGCTCTTGTGGCTGCTCGCGGGCGGCAGAGGGGTGTCCGTTCGCGGAGAGGGAGTCGTCCCGCGGGGACTGTGATGCCGAGTTGCGCGCCTCCCGGTCGGCCTTTTTCTGCCGGAGTCGCTGCTCAATTTCGGCTTGGACCCAGTCAATCTCCGCCTTGTGGGCTGCCTCGTCGGGATCCACCGGCATGGGTGTAATTTCGAACGACGGGGGCGGGCGGGTAGGTACGCCAGAGGAAAATTCCTGATTGCGCATAATCTCCCGCTCCATCTCCATCATAATCTGCTGCTCAATGTCATCCTCGGCGCTCATTGTGAAGTGGAGAGCAGAGTGTCCGCGGGTGTGGTTCTGGAAAAAACACGCTGACGACCTGAGGCAAGCCAATCGCCGTGGTGGGTAGTGATAAACGCTAAGTTTTTTTTTGTGGATTAATCAAGTTATTAGAAGGAAGAACTTTCGCGAAGACAGAGCGCTCAAAGCACAAGAGAGTACAATAGGGGAAGTAATGCCCGGTACGGGAAGAACGACAGGAAAGAAGGGAGTGCAACAAATCGAACACCAAAGGAGTGGAAATCTAAAGAGACGAAACAAAAAGAGAGGGGAACACTACAGAGCAGTGAGGAGGGAAAATAAGAGAACACAACTAGTTGCAGTAATGTTATGAGATAGTCACCATGTCATTTGTTGATGCCAAAGTACAACAAAGCAAGAGAGGTAAGAGGAGGACGCGATGAATTATCAGTTCTAGTTCGTATGAACGCGCGTCGTCGACCTAACACATGCCGTAACTCTCGTGGGCAGCAGGGTACCGTCATCACCCCGACAATCATGCACGCTACAACTGATTTCATCAACATCCTGGGCGCGTGTACAGCGCCTCCACCTGAGTCAGTGCTGCCAAACATGACACTATCAAGGTGGGCTCCCCTCAACACATTACAAGCAGCACAATATTCATTGCAAGTTTTCTTTTTTTTTGTATGACAGTGGCGGCACCGGAACGCAGAGAGAAAACAACAACTCCCACAGAGACCTTTTGACGGCTTAAAGGTACACATCGCTACTCAACATCTGAACCTTGTGCCTGCGAACACAGTTATTCCAGGTGGGCATCGGGCCATCAGCCGCCTCGATCCCCAGCAGCAAACGGCCACACACGCGCTTTAAAACGCACCCACAGGAGACAAGGAGGGGAGAGAAAGAAATATATGAAAAACAAGACAGAACGACGAAGAGATAAAACAAAAAAGGGCTGGGGCGTGTCAGAAACACAAAAACAACAACAACGCCAGCGGTTCGTTGTTCCACCTATACAAATGACAGGAAGAAGAAAACGCGGCCAAGTGGCATACTGGGAGAGAGATATACCATCAAGCCCATCCCTATATCTATATATATATATATATATATATCAATATATGTATAGATATAGGAAAGACTGGTATGGCGTGGAAGTGGAGCTTGGAGAGGAAACGTCGTGCTTGCACGCCATCTCGGGCATCGATAAGTGCCGCAAGTGTGCAGGGAAGGTAACTCAACAGGGAAGACAGCGAAAAAAAGACTACGCAGATGCTCTTCACACAGAACTAGTCTACTACTCCCCGGTGTCCTTTACTCCCGCCGGCTATTCTCCCCACGCAACGTTAGGTGAGTGCGTAAATAGGTTTGTATGCGCGCATGAGTGAACGACAGGTATCAAGGGCTATTCCGTCTGAGGCTTCTCCTCCACAACAAAGATACCCTCAATGATTGTGGAAATAGGACGCTGCTTCGAGTCGGCGACCTCCACCTTGTCCGCGCTGCTGAGAAGGACCGGGGTGACGTGCGTCTGGAAGCCAGTAATCATCTTCGGCTTACCGGGGAGGGCGACAATGTCAACTGGCGTGCCGACGCGCACCTGCACGCCATCGACGGGATCCATCTCCTCATTGACCGCGACCACCATGCGGGGGTTGATACACGGGGTGATGGAGAAAAACATGTAGTGGTACTTGTCGAGGATCGTGTGCTTGAGGTCGAGCGCGCTGTGCATGAGCCCCAGGAGTCCCATCAGCGCCGTCGGGCACACCGTCTTCCGATCGTTCTGGAGTGGAGAGAGGGTGAGGTGGCCCTTGCCCATAGCGCAGAGACCCTGCGCGAGACGGACAACAAAGAGGGTGTCTGCAAACCTCTCCTTGCTGTAGTAGGCGTCAAGGCTGCGCAGCTTGCCGGCCACACGGGCGTTGTTGCTTCCTGCTGCGACGACGCCCATGGCGAGGATGGCGTTCGTTGCGGTCTGAAGGTTGCTGTCGTGGGCAAGGCGGTTCAGTGACTCCACGACGGCAACGTTGGCGGTAGAGGCCGACAACAGGCCGTACACCAGCGGCACCGCGTGGCGCCCGGACATGGCGTCCTTGGACTTACTCACCGTGTCAGCGAGGAGCGTGTGGATGATGGCGCGCTTGGCCATCTCCGTGCCAAGGTCCTCCCCCAGCGCGACAAGGCCGATACCGAGCACCGCGGCCGCCTTGTGGTTCAGCGGCTTCACCTTCTCACCCTGCTCCTCCTGGTGAGCCTCCTCCCTGGCGTTCGAGTCCGCGGCGCCTTCCTCCGCGCTCTCCCCGGCGCCGCCCTCCCCGGCGCCCTCCTCGCCCTCGGCACCCTCCTTCTTCTCCTCTTCGTCATCTGCCTCGGCGATGAGGTGGAAGAAGTTCTGGATGGTGACGACGTTGCCCGTCGCCGCGAATGCGCAGCTCCGAATCACCGTCGCAGCGTAGAGGCTGATGACAGGCGAGAGCGTCTGGGTGGCATCGAGAAGCGTTTCCGCGCCCTCCTGCGCACCGAGGAACATGCAGCCGAGAGCCAAGATGACGTACGCGACACACGGGTCGTTGAGCTGCTTCTCTGGAATCTCGAGGAGGCAGTTCATCATCGTTTCCGTGACATCTTCGTCGGCCGACCCAACGTACACGAGCGCGAGGGCGTACGCGGCCATCGCCTGTACCTCGAGGGACTGCCCACCGTCGGCGAGCACAGGGACTAGGAGATCCTTCACGTCCTCCTTGCGCGTGCCGGCGTAGGCGTAGCCGAGGCCAAGAATCGCGCCAATCGATACCTCCTTTTGCGAGGCGTTAACGTGTTCTGCGAGAATGCAGAGTGCCGGATCAAAGGGGTTCTTTACCCCACTCATCAGGATCCCGGACGCCAGGCAGGCGCCGCCCTTGATGTAGTTGCTCTCCGAGTAGAAGAACTTGTCAACCTTCTGGAGGCCCTCCGTGTGGTCCCACAAGTGGAGGAGGCCGAGGGCGGCCGTGGTGGAGACGATGCGATCCTCCTGCTTATCGTAGAGGAACGTCTTGGCACCGGATAGGTACGTGTCTTCACCATAGGCGCAGTTGACCAGCGCCGAGACAAACGTGCTGGACATGTTCTTCCGCGAGTCCCTGCTGGCGTCGCCCTCCGTGTCGCCGCTGCGGGTGATCTCCTCCGGCGTCTTGGGCGCCATCGAGTCCAACGCCTGCGCGGAGTGGCGGTACAGCTGCGAGAGACGCATGTTGCCAATGGCCTCCTGCAGCAGCTCATCCTCCTCATTCTCAAAGTCGACAAAGTAGCGGTGCCTCGCGCACGTGAGCGCCATCTGGAGGCGCATCTTCTTGTCGGTACACTCCTCAAAGAGGGCCGTGATCTTGTCGTGCTCGCCAATCTGCAATGCGGTGATGAGGGCGCTTGGGTAGTCCTTCATCTTCGTGTAAATATCGTACACGGTGCACTGCACCTGCGTGTCAAGCGGGCGGGTGAGGTAGTTGCTCATCGCCGATGCATAGTTGGCGATCCGCTTGTAGTTGCTCTCCTCCACGAGCGGCAGGATGCGCTTGATCTCGTCCACCTCGATGAGAAGGTCCAGGCACGTTGGCTCGTCCTGGTGGGCAATCATGTACTTGGCGATCTGGTCCACAAACCCGGAGAGGTGCCCGGTCGAGTCACCCTTGCCCGCCAGCTCCGCCCACTCGTGCGAGATGTCGCCGGCGATGAAGCGGAGATACTCATGGCCCCACTCAGCCAGGTCGTCTTGCGTACCCTTCAGCTTGTGCTCCAGAGCCGGACGGCTGCCCTCCTCCACCTCGAGCGTCATGGACACAAATGACAGCACATCGTGGAGGCGGCGAATCAGCTCCGTATCCTTGCTGGGACCCTTCAGCGCCTGCTCCAGCTCGGGGAAGAGTGCGCGCACGTACTTCAGCGGCTTGGGCACCGACGCCATGCTACCACCGTTGCTAGAGCGCAGCAGGTCGACGAGCTGATTCACAGCTGTCTTGGCAATATCGGCGCTGGAGTCGCTCGAGCGCGTGACGAGCAGCTCCACCTGATCCTTGATCTGCTGGTCCTCCTCGCTGAGCTGCGGCTCACCATTCTCCTTGTTCTCCTTGACATTCTTCTTGTCGTCGGTCTTCTTGGGGTCCTCCGAGAGGACGCCAATCTCAACAGCCTTCTTCTCAGCACCGCTCATGGTTGCACCGTAGACAACACAGTGGGAATGCGACTGTTCACGTGTATAATAAAAGGTGGAGCGACTGCGCCTGTGTCTGTGCAGAGTGGTCGATAGTGTCACAAGCAGGCTACCCAGCTGACAGGGGGACGGCCTTCCTGATCACCACAAGTATCTCCTTCTGAAAGCCAGGAAGAGGTGTGGCTGGGGCAGGTCCGCGACAGAGAGAGAGAGAGAGAGCGAAGGGGAGGGGGGGGGGGGACGAGATAGAAAAGGCACGCGGGACGTGATGTGGATTCTCGAATACACGTAATAGTTGTGGGCAATTTTGCAGCGCGTACGTACTGACTCTTCTATTGCCGAGGAAATAGGTAAATTTGGGGGTTGTGGGTGACAACTGGATGGAAAAATAAATAGAAAGAGAAAACAACAAAAAACAACTATCTGCGGCAAACAGTAAGCAGGGAGAAAAATAGAAACACGTCATATCATATCATTCGCGAGAAAAGCGGTCTTGGGGATCATCAGGTCTGCAAAAGAACACTGCAGCGCATGGTCAACGCTGCCTTCACCCGGGCATACCCTAGGAAAAGCATATGAGCGCACTGCTCATCAAGCTGCTGGAGAATACAGACTGGAAGTTCCCCCCCTCCATATATATGGCAACTGGCTTGACCAATGGCTTGACCAATGGCTTGACTCCATCTGGCGAAGAGCCGCAGCAGTCTTTCAATCCTTTTTACACAACCACATCAAGTCGAGAGGGAAGAACGTCACAGTCATCCATACAGACGTTTTATTAGGCTCGATTTACGTATGTCTTTTTGGGGGTGTACTACTGTATACGGCTTAACAGCCTTGACAGCCAGAGGGTCAAGGACCACAGCGGAGACAGAGAACGGGGGAGAGAGAAACGAAAAGGGGTAGGCAAAGGGAGGACCAACGGGACATGAAAAGAAAAAGGAGGAAGAGACAACCAAGTCCAAACGTAGCAATGAAGAAATGGAGTGTGTAGTTACGTTGCCTCCGGAGACTGTACAAAAAGGAAAGTTGCGTGTGCACTGATATTTACATGCTGACAGTAATCGTCGATTTGGGGATAAGGGAGGAATGCAGCCGCGGCAGCCACAATTTCCCCCCTTTCGCCACCACCACCGATTCCTGGAAGTGTGGGTATGTGTGTGTGAGTGAGAGTATTGACTGCGTTACGATGTCTTGCCGCTAATGTGGCGCGCCAGCTGCCGAATTGCCGCGGAGAAGTACGTGAAGTTGCTACCGGCGGAATGTTCGCCCTGCTTGGGCAGCTCTAGGTTCAGGACGCTCTGAAAGTCCGAAATTTTGCGGATGTTGCGCTTCATGTCGGGGCCGACGCAAAGCGCGCCGACGCAGCCGCACAGAAGGACGTCCATGAGATGGAAGATAACACCCACACGCCGCTCGCAGTCGTACGTGATGCCGCGCGACCGGCAGAGCGAGAAGAAGGGCGTGTGTCGGATGCCTGAGATGAACGGGTTGTACACAATGCCGGTGTACACGTAGCGCACCTCGGGCCTATCGGCCACCGGCGAGCCTGCACCCCCTGCGGAAACAATGGACACGCTGCCGGACCGGCTCACAGACCCGCGTGGAGAAAGCGGCGATGCCATAGCCATTGCAGGGTGGTCCAGAGAGCTTGGACCCGCAAACGCTGTCCCGGGAGGGCGGGAGATCATCGATGCGAGGTGGTGCGCGACGGCGTTGTTGTTCCACCACAGGTCGACGTCAACGCCCCACAGCTGCACCTCCCCGTCCTCACCGCGCGCCGGTGTGCCGGAGCGCGACGCGCCGGCCTTCTTCAAATCCACCGGGGGGGTTACACCGGGTTTGTTGGTGTAGAGAATCATGTCCACCGAGAGGTATCCAAAGACACGCTTCCGGTACGCAGCCCGCGCCAGCCGCAGCGCCGCTTCCGCGACGGCTTTCTCCGGGTACGGGAAGGTTGGGGGGCAGCAGCTACCAATGACGGTGAAAGCCGGGGCAAGGAGGGGCTCGACAATGGAGTGGAGGTGGACCTCCCCTGTCGGTTCAACGAACAGGTTCGCTGTCACAGAGCCGACCGTCCGCACAGGCACGGCCTCCACGCACGCGCCTACGGCGTCGACCATGTCAAGATACACACCCCAGTCCGCGTAATCTGCCTGGTGGACGAGCCGCACCCGCTTCGCCCCATACGCCTCCAACTCCCGCAGCAACGCGTCAAACACGGGGGACGCCGTGACGTCCGTCTCGGCCGGGCCGGGCGGGGCCGCGGGGAGAACCGCTGCCGCCTCGGCCTGCAGCTGTCCCAGCGCTGCGGCTTGAAGCGTCTTCATACGACTAACATCAAAGTACGCGTGTCCGCGACTGCCGGCCTCCGTCTCTAGCTTCACAAGCCACCGCGGGTACTCCTTGTGCGTCAGCATCAGCGAGGCCAGTGCCCGCAGGAGGTCGGCGCGGGTGCGCAGCTGCCACGCACCGACGGGCGTCGGCACGTCCGCGGCTTCGAGGAGGCGATGACACCCTGTCTTTGTGCTAAACACCTGCGCAATGTGCGGCTCGGGGGAGAGGAGGGGGACATTAAGCTGCGACGCCAGCAGCAGCTCCTCCGGTCCGATGACGCCCGGGACAATGTACGCCGGCTTCCCGGCGCACATGGCGCGGAGCATCTTCATCAGGCGCGCGGAGAAGAGGACGAGGCGGGTGAGACTCATCCCCTCCGGGAGCCGCTTCGCCTCCTCCGGCGCCAGAAGCGTCAGCCGTCCCTTCACATTTTCGATCCCGGCCTCCTCGAGGAGCGAGTGGTAGTAGGTGAGCACCTCGGGCTCCGGCTTCCACGGCACGACGATCACGACGTCCGCCTTCGGGTCGGCCAGGTCACAGAGCCGGGTAAGCTGGCCAAGCTGCTGCGCGGCGTAGTAGGGCACTTTCTTGGCGTGGAACGCAGGATACGACAGCGACGGGATGTGGATGATCGTGCGCCTTCCGCGCTGAATCTCGGGCCACTTCTTGGTGAACTTGGCCATTGTCTGGCGCCACCGCGCGACGCGGGCCTGCCGGACAGCCTGGATCGTTCGCCGCGTCGAGCAGTGCGCGCGGTGGATGATCCACTGGTGCTGGATCACCGTCGCTGCCCGCGTGCCGAGGAGGAGGTGGCGGTAGGCGATGCCCTGCCGGTACATGCGCCAGACGGACTGGATCTTTGCAGCGGCAAGGTGCAGGCCCGCGTCGCCGTGCCGGTATTGGTACGTAGCGTCGGCCAACAACGGTCCAATCTCGTCCGCGTTGGCAACGCAGTCGACAAGGTCTGCGGAGGTGGCCGCGGCGCCTAGTTGAAACGATGCCAGGGCAGCCAGCTTCTTACCGTCAATATAGGCCAGATCGATGCCGTGGGAGCCGAGCAGCTTCTCCAGCGCCTCGATGACCGTCTCAATATTCCCCCACGCCGGCGCGTAGTGGCGCTTAAAGGAGACGAACTCAGGGGTGGTACGCAGCGTCTTGCCTTTGCGGATGATGAACTCGTGCATCGAGTAGAGATCGAGGAGCTCGGCGTACGTCCGCGGGTCATCACGGGAGGGACCGGACCCAACCGTGCCGTCGCCGGGCGGGGCGGTGGACTCTGCCTCGCTGTGCGACAGCGTTGAACTGGTGTCCGTGTGCGTCGCGTATGACTTTCCAGCAGCCGCAGCCGCAGCCGCCTCCTCCACCTCCCACTTGCGCAGCTCCCCAACATTCAGCTTGGTCGGGATCTTTTCAATCTCGGAAAAGTCTAGATGGTACTCGTTCATCTGCTTGAAGCCCGATACCTCCGTCATCACAGGCTGCCTGCGACGCCGCTCCGCGGCCGTCCCAGCGTGCAGTGGCGCCTTCACCGAGCGCATCGGGCCATCCGACGTTAGCACCGGCTCCAGGTCAAAGTCGGGCGCCAGCGCGCCGCGTTCATTAAGACCCATGATGCCGCGATCTGCCACGACGACGCCCCCCGCCGCGGGTGAGAGAACTTTCCGGCTCCCGTTGATGGGCAACTCGCTGCGAGAGACGAGTAGCGGGAGCATCGGCTTCGAAGCCGACGGCACGCGCCTCGGTGGTGGCACGGGCGGAGTAACAGGCGCCGCCTTGCTCTTGCCGCGGCTCCTGCGGGGAGGTCGTGGCCGCGCCGCTGAGCCTGCGTTCATCTAGACGCGCTCGAGAGACACTCAAAGGGAAAAAAAAGGTGTATGATGCGGTGTGTACGTCCTCTCAACTGAGAGCAACGGGAAGTGAGTGGCAGCGTCAGTCGTTTGCTGAGGTGAAACTATGGGCGTGCCCACGAACCCACTGGACGCGCAGAAATGCTCCCACAATACACTTTGGTGGTGTGGGATGGTACTTCAGAGTGGTGAGAGGGACAAAGTATGATAGGGAACATGATAAGCAGAGGTGGAGTGAGCGACAGAAGGTAATGCATAGGGGTGAGGGGGGACACATTGATCATGACACGGAAGCGAACCAGGTGCGCACCTAGTGGGGAACTCTAGTGGGACAATGAGGCATCATGTTACTTCATCGACTGACAGACACACAGGAACACCAAACACACGGAGGCGTGAGTGTAGGGCTACCTATGAACCTGCAACAGCGGGTACGCACAGACATGCACGCACTGTCTCACCGTAGATAGGGTCAGCGTACCTGTTTCCTCTACAGGACAGCAGAATACGCAACAGAAGCCATGGCTTTTAGCCATACTGCTTGCGTTAGATACGAAGGACAGACGTAAATCTGCAAGATCGTTTTTTTTGTTAAATAAAACACAACAGTGACGGAAAGCGGCTCTTCACTTAACGTTGCGTGGGACACACACGCACATACACATACACACACACACGTACACGTAGAACGGGAGAGAATTCTGATGAGAAGCGGGGGAAGGGAGTCAAGGGGAAGCGCAGTGTTATTGTTTTTTGCGAGACGAGTTCACTTCCCCAACCCTGTCCCGACAGACCCCTGCTCAACCCCTCAACGGTTGCCCGCTGTTCACTGCAAGCGCGGCCTGCTTTGAACTTAGTATATTACGCTCACTTGCCTTATATTCGCACTTCGAGATGTGCGTGCAGTCACGATGTGGCTGTGTGTGGTGGTGTGTGTGTGCGCGTAGTCGTATTTCTTTCTTTAGAGAGTCGGGCAAAACAGAATAAACACACACATACAAAAAAGGATGTCTCTTACGACGGTGGGCCCCAAGTGCGCCCATTCTCCGGGATGTGTAGAATGAGCAGGCGTCCACCATCGTCGTACGAAAAGTGCATCGAGAAAGTGGTTGGGTACTTGTGCGTCAGACCTCGATCACTATCCACACAGAGAAAGAGAGACAACCGCCGCCGCTCAAAAGTGTCGAAACACTACATGACAAAATTGAGGTTGTCCTCCGTGCCGTCCATGGCTGGCGCGTCCTCGTCGGGCACAATCGGCGCTGTAGGGGCCCCGCCAATCTTCTTCGTCTTCTCCACCTCGACGGCGTTGGGGTCCTCGGACAGGCCCGTGCGCACCCGCTGCAGCTTCTTCCGCAGCACCTCAATAGCGTCATACACAATCTGGAGCACCGGCAGCACACCCGTCGACTCGACGACAAAGGTAAAATCGTAGTAGCCCTTGCGGTTCCTGCGCTGCCTAACAAACACCAGCGGCTCGGGGAGGTTATTGAATGGCGCGTCGGTGGACAGGCATTCGCGGCAGAAGATGCACCGCTCGGGATACTTGACCAGCACCTGGTCCGCCTTGGTGTCGTGCTCAAAGACATTCTGCGGGCAGCGCTCCACCCACTTGTCCCGCTGATCCGCGGTCAGCCGCGCAAACCCCTCCGGGTTCACGACAATGTCCGGCGCGTAGCGCATCGCCACCGTCGCCACTGGCATGAACTTGGCGTGGGTCTTCGCGATGTTCTTCCGGATGATCACCTCCAAGCTGAGCTTCTGGCAGCGTCCGAGTGTGACGAGCCAAATACCCTTCTCCTCGTCACTGACGGGGTAGACCTCGCTGTCGTGGATCTTGAGTGACTCGCCAATAAACACCTGCAGACTATGCTGGTCCGCCGGGCACTCCACCTGCAGTTCGCCGCGGATCTCGCACTCGCCGCATCCCTTCCCGCCACAGGGGCAGTCGCGGGTGTAGTTCATGTTGCGAGCCTTCTGGGAGAAGAGCGGCACAAGGCCGAGCCGGTGCGCGATCATCTCATCGGGCAGCACGGACGTGTTCTCAGCAATGGTGACGGCCTCGATGCCGAGAGTGGGAATCTCCGCCAACATGACACGGCGGAGGCCGTTGGCGAAGGCGTTGTCAACTTCGTTGAGCTGGAACTCTAGAGTCTCCCCGGCCATGTGGGCCTTCTTCTGACAGTCTACAATCTTCACCTTCATTATCGCGCACGGTCGAGAGCTCTGTAAGGGGAGGGGGAGGGGGGAGACGGGGGGTATATCAGGACAACAGATCGGCAATTAACGTATAGAGAGTGTCGCAGCAATGAAACCGAGATGCTTTCTCTCTTGTGTAATTCCCAATCAGAGACAAGGGAGGGGGCGGAGCAGGGAAAAAAAACAAAGGTAATCTTACTTGCCTCCTACGAAACAGAAGCAGTTTTGCAAGCGCGGGTGATTAAATAGCGATGGAAAGCAAGTATAGTCAAGGAGATGCAAGGGAATAATCGAGCAGAGCAATAGAGAGAGGGAAAGGCGCACGGAGAAGTACATGTCGGTCAACGAAGAGGAAGGTCCATACGAGGCAATGCCCTCTAGTGTACAATTGAGGGGAAGAGGAGCACACCTCTGAAGGGGGTCCACGACAGATAATAGCACAGATGAACCCACGGAGTTGCATTTCACTTGCTTCACATTCCTGTGGTCCTCAGTATCACACGAGGTACACGCAGTCGTGGCTCCCTATGGCATTCGTGGAAATGCGTTCTGCATCCATTTATTCTTTTTGCTTTCGTAGATTTCCTGTTTACTCTTCATTCTCTGACAATTGACATCACATCGGCAAGGGACTGGTAATCATCACGGGAGTGGGGGGGGGGGAGGTGCTTTTTTGAAAATTTCACTGAAATGAATAGAGCCGTGGGTTCAGACACTTTCGCGATAGTATAGAAAAAGGTGCACATGTGCCCCCAGTTCAAATAAGCACCCTCTTGCAAGCACATGCGCGTTGCCGTGGTCGAAGGCAGAAAAGGAACAGAAGAGAAGCGTCGGAAGGGTAGGGTACAACAGGGAAAAATGAAAATCAAGCCAACAATGAAATGAGGGAACCTCGTAGGTGGCGGCTAAGAATACATACACAGTTTCAACGGTAGATATCCAAGAGGAATCGCAGTGGTGAGCAGGCAAGAGAGAGAAAGGTATTGGGAGAACCTCGACGACGAGAAGCGAGCGGTGTGCTCTGGGTAGACATGCCACAGACAAATCAGCTTCGCGACAATGATCTCATCGTCGTGCTCCGTCGTCGTTGTTTTTTTTTGTTTGTTCTGCCAACGCCTCCCTTCTCTCCCCACATCCCCCACACCGTTCTCTAGTCGCGCAGCTTCAGGTACAGCTTCTTCAGCTGACGCGCCTCCCAGCGCACCGAGTTACGCACGGAGGTGTCCTGCTTGGACGGGTCGGGGTGGATGAAGGCGGGGATCTTCTCGCCGTAGCGGTCGGCCTGGTCGAAGAAGGCCAAGATCTCGTCGACAGTGGTGTCCTTGAGGATGACCATGTGCTTCGCGAGGTGCATCGCGAGCGCCAGGAAGCAGCGCTTTGCGTAGAACCAGGTGTCTGTCATGATCTTGCGGTGATACGGCTCGAGCGACTTGATGATGCGGGAGATGCCAAACTCAAAGTTGCCCTTGGAGCAGTACAGCGTGCCAATGACCAGGTTGACGATGCAGAGGTGCAGCGGCTGGCGGTCGGGGTCGCTGAACGTCAGCTTCTCCTCCTCCCGCTCGATGCGGCGCATAATCTCCTCGGCCTTCTCATTCTGCGCAGTCATAATGTACGACACGCACAGATTGGCTAATACGATTGCGCTGCAGTTGAGGATGTTCTCGCGGTTGGCCTCCACCACCGGCTCGTAGTACCGGATCGCTTCGCGGAACTTGGTCTCCTGCATGAAGAAGACGTGGGCAACATTCAGCTTCCACACCTCGTGCTCCGAGCAGAACTCGGCCGACTGGCGGAACAGCTTCTCGACCATGGGGTAGTTCTCCATCTGCCAGTAAATGTTCGCCTGTGCCATGAGCACGGGGATGTACTCCTCCAGCGCGTCGTCGTACTGGCGAATCGCAGCACGCACACCGTCCTTGTCCTGCGCCGCCTTCGCGTCCTGAATCTTCTTGGTGCGCTTGCGCAGGAGGTCAATGTGGCGCTGCGACAGCATGTCGAACATGCGGTACGCCTCCGCCGGGGACGTCTGTGCCGTGATGAGGCCATCGAGGAAGTCGTAGAGGGACTGCTGGTTCTGGGAGAGGTACTGCCACGCGAGGTGGGGGTTCTCGCCGAGGACGTCAGCCGCCAGGTCATAGTACTGGTACTTGCAGTAGAAGAGGAGAAGGTTCTGGAAGGTCTCCGGGGGGAAGGGGGGGTTCTGCAGCAGGAAGTTGAGCTTCTTGAAGCCGCTCGTCGGGTCGTCGTTCATGTTGATCACGGCGGTGTTGTGCAGTGTCACGGGGTCAAGCTCCTCGTCCTGGCGCGGGGGCATGTCGGTGAGGGCCTCCTTGGCGGCGCCACCATTCTTCATCTGGAACTCGATGGCCGCCTTGAGGTTGAAGGCCTCGATGAGCGCGGTGTCCTTCAGCAGTTGCGTGTTGCCGACCGAGCGGGCCTCGTTGCCCTCCGTGTTGCTGCCAATGTTCAGCTCCGGGTGCTCCTGCACGCCCTTTTCAATGATCTCCGCAACGTGCTTCAGCGCCGGGCCGTACTGCTGCATGCGGTAGTAGGTCAGTGCAACGTTGTACGTCAGCGGCATCTTCGTGCCAAGCGCGTTCTGCGCCTCCTGAAACTTGACGAGGGCGTCGTCATAGTTGCCCTCCTGGCACTGCAGACAGCCCTGCAGCACAAGCGTGTCAGGGTCCTCCAGCGGCAGCTTCTCAAGGAAGGCCTTTGTTTGCTGGAGGTCCTCCTGCTCGTAGGCGATGGCGCCCTGCAGCTTCGCCAGGCGAACGCTGTACTGCTCGCTATCCATCATGCTACACGTGCGGTTGCTCTCCTGGTACGCGCCGGCCTTGAAGAGGGCCTGCGCGTAGTAGACGCGGTACTCCTCCACATTGGGGCAGATGTGCACCAGCTGGTCGTACAGGCTCGCGGACTCGGCAAACTCACCCATCATGTAGTAGCAGTAGGCCATCAGCGACAGCGCCGCGCGGCTCCGCGGGAACTCCTCCAGCTGCGTCGCGAGGAGCTCGACAGCCTCGGCGTACTGGTGGTCGCGGATATAGCCGTAGACGGTCGCCGTGAACGTGCCCTCCTGGACCTGGGCCTGGATCCGACCCAGAGTGCCGCCGCCACCCATCGTCGTCGGACGCGCGGACGCCGTCATCGGCGGCCGCATCGCGGTGTCAAGCCTCACGCTCATCTCTCGTGCAGTAGTGTAGAGTTAACGGTCGGAAGATACCACAAGAATAAAAAACAAAATATGTGTCTGCACCAAAGAAAAAGAAAGGGAGGCAGAAAGGCAAGTGTGGTTCAAGAAACGAAAAAGGGGTGTATGAAGTAAATTGTTCCTCCGATGTGGTCTGCTGCTGTATTCAGCGATAAACGCTAACTCCTGAAGTCACTGTGTACACAAAGAAAGGGTTGTGAACAACGAAGGAAACGGGGGGGGAAAGAAGAGCACAACAGAGTTGACGTCAGATACACGAAACGATCGACGCAATTCTATCTATATATATATATATGTATTTATAGTAAGAGAGGCTGAAACCTATGCATGTAATAACATTAAAGAGAGGGAGGCATGACGTGGTAATTAACATTGGGAGAGGGGGGACGGGGGAAACAGTCGATCACAATAATGACCGTAAAGGAGTGATGAACACGCGCATATGTCGCGGAAACATGTTTGCCCTACATGGCAGAGTTATACCCCACGAAAGGCGTGGCCCGTTGGGGAAGCAACACATCCTCAACAGTGCTCCTCACAGACAAATGACGACCGCCATGAAAGTGAAAGGCCTCCTTCGCCGCATTTCGCTACGCCCATAATAGAGCCCACTACAGTAGCAGTGTTTTGGTGATGAACACCTTCTCGTATTGCCTTTCCTTTTTTCTTTTGCACCACTGCCTTGATCAAGCTCCATCCGGAAGGGTGTGTGTGTGTGTGTCGAAGCCACCCGTTCGATAATGACCGCGGTAGACGGAGTGCTGAAAAAGGTATGTCGATATCTGTGACAGAGGTGCGGGCGGGGGAATTCTACACCGTCGCCTCACTCTCTCTTTTTTTTTGCTGCCGCACCAACGGTCAAACAAAGGAGTGGCCGGCTTGGGGGAGAATGCGCGGTTGGGGTTAGCTAACGGTCCCGTTACACCTCCTCCACCTCCTCCTCGTCGATGCGCTTGCGCAGCGCCATTTGGATGAATTGGAGGTGCTTCCCGTCGAGATTGTACAGCCGGAGCCACACCGCGAGAGACGCGACCGCCACGCCGGCACCAGCACCACCGAGGGCTATAATCACCACCGCCGCCCGACCGGCCGCTGCAGTGCCGGTTGAGAGAGCATCCGCGGAGAGGGAGCCGGAGAAGACGAGGAACACGCAGGCCAACATCGGCGCGACTGTCTGAGCCGGTGCCGCAGCCATCGCCGTTAGCTCGTTGATCGGCGCAACGGCGGGCCTGGCGCGGCCAAAAATGAAGGTGTCCTCGTCGGCCACATCGCTGAGCACCGCAGTGCGAAGCAGACGAACAGCTTCGGAGAGCGCCCGATTGAACACCGCCAACACAGCAAAAAGGAAGCCGGCGGTGCTGTCGACGGTGCCAGTTTTCTGTGCCGTAGTTTTGGATTGGGCACCCCCACCGCCGCCGCGAGCCACCGCGACGCCGAGGGTCACCATCGAGAGGCACACCAAGAGTCCGGTAAGAAGCAGCGCTGCGACCAGCCGGCGCTTTCCGAGCGACGAGTGGAGCGGCGTCGTAGCGGCGAAGATGCAGTGCGGCAGGCACCAGGAAAGGAACAGCACAAAGGTGCGCACGTACGGTGACAGGGAGCCGCGACACACTAACACAAGGCAAAGGCTGAAAAAGCCCGTGTTGATGGCGCCGATGAACTCCTGCAGGGCGTAGACAACAGCAGCGGCCCGCATCGATGGCCGCCGCAGTGTCTGCTTGGCAAAGGCCCAAAACTGCTGCGATGGCGCGCCGGAGTCGGTGTAGAAGAGAAGTGAATCATCGCTCGCCCCCGGCCGGTCGCCACCGCGTCGTGGGCCGCCATTCTGGAGCGGAGAGAGCGGGCCCCGGACGCTGCGGTTCGGTGACGACGACGACAGCTGCTGCGTCAGAGAGGAAAGAAAGACACCGGTGGCCGCCGCAGTGCTGGGAAGCCCGCGCTCCCTCCCGTAGTCCAAAAGGACAAAACCGCAGCCGCCCATAGTGGCGACAGTGAGCCCAAAGAGGCGAAAGAGCAGCAGCGAATCCGACGAGCTGGGAGGAATACCGCCGCCCTCGTAGAAGACCGAGGCGGCGGCAACAGGGACGCTCGCGAACACTGTGTATGTCGCTGCATGTACGATACACCTGTCCCGCTCGGACGGCCGCGCAGATGCGTCGCCGAGGATGGTCCACAAGTGCCCCTCCGCCAGACGGAACAGACCCTGAAACACCGCCATTGATGCTGTGAAGGTGACCGCGCTGGGGACCCACGGCAGCCACTCGGGTATCCACAGACCAGCGAAGGCGAGAGAGCACAATAGGCCGGCGACGGACAGATTTGTCATTGCTGGCAAGCGGATCTGTGTTGGCAACAGGAGGAAGCCGCCACGGCTAAGACCGTCGATTACAATGTATACTGTCTGCATGACAACTAAGCCGGCGAGGTTCCAGCCGGGCGACGGCACAGTTTCCTCCTTTGCGGCCGCCTTTGCATTCTTCCTTGCCTGGGCGGTGTCTCCACCTGCAAGGTGATGGCGCGCGTACACGTCTACATATCGAGAGGCGTAGACTCCGTGGAACACCGCCAGCAGCAGTGCCAGCAGCGTGTACGCGTGAACTCGCGACAGCGCCATCAGCCAATGGGACTTTCTATTCTAATCGAATTATCACACCAATGGGCAAACAGTGCCGTGTGACAACAAAAGGGAGGGAGAGTAGATACGGTGGGCGGGAGCATGTGCTTGTCATATGCTGCTGACGTACATACAGACTGCCGTCGCAGGTGTCCATCACAGTGTCCTAGAGTACCCATCACGTCTGTAGACACCGAGATGTGCTTGCAGGCAATTGTGGCCGCAAGACTAAGGGGGACGCAGCCACCAGAGGAGACGACGACCCCCCCCCCCCTCACGCCGCACGGAAGCGTGCTTCGGTGAATGTTGCCCGCCCTAGTCACCTCTTGGGCGGCTCTACATAGTACATCCCATTGCGTGTAGAAAGGTGTAGATAAATATCCATGAGAGCAATCTTTTCTTTTGTGCGTGATGCGAATGAACGGTGCAAAAGTGTCGCGCGGAAGTGCGACAGCAACGGTGATCGTGGAGTGGTGATAACGCCAGGGTGAGCGCCGCACAACTCACGCCAACGTCACGCAGTACGGTAGTTTCGGTTCCCCCTGACTCCGCCGCAGATACCCCTTTGTTGTAGTAACCCGAGCGAGTGGGCGCTGCGTGACTGATGAAATATACACCGTTGGTTCATAGGAGTGCGTGCGTGCCCTCAAATAGTCAGTTGAGAGGCACCTCAACTACACGCACTCATACTCACCTCCTCGCTCCATATACGGTAGAAAAAAAAAACGCGAGTTGGGGGGG
Organism: Herpetomonas muscarum; assembly: GCA_000482205.1. Classification (NCBI taxonomy): domain Eukaryota; phylum Euglenozoa; class Kinetoplastea; order Trypanosomatida; family Trypanosomatidae; genus Herpetomonas; species Herpetomonas muscarum. The sequence goes on from AUXJ01001755.1 coordinate 17,854, forward strand.
GGGGGGGGGTGGAGAGAGAGAGAGAGAGGA
>AUXJ01001760.1:0-25005 GCA_000482205.1 Herpetomonas muscarum
CACACACACACACAAACACAGAACACATTAAAGGGCGAAAGGATGGCTGACAGCGCGCCGACAGAAATCCTGCCGGAGAAGGGGCTCGTGTACAGCGAGCTGAAGGAGCTGCAGCCCGTCCTCTGCCGGCCAAAGCTGCTGCCGATCAAATCCTACTCGCTCGAGCGGCTGGAGCGGATGGAGAAGAAAATCGCCGCCGACGCAAAGGCGCGCCGCGACGCCGAGAAGGCGCTGCGAAACGTCGCCGCGTGGAACACCGCGCCCACGCCAAAACCCACTCAAACCTCAACACCCGCTGCAGCCCCGGCCACCCCACCAGCGGCCGCTGTGACGCCGGCGCTGTCGGCGCCGAACAGCGGCAGCGGCAACGCGGCGCCAGCACCGCCACAGGCCTCGGCGCCCTCAGAGGAGGACCCCCTCTAAGAAGAAACGGGCAGAGCGCATCGTCAATAGAACCAGCGGCTCCGCCCGTCGACCCAGCGCGGCGCCCGAACATATTATATGATAGAGGAGATCAGAACAGGACAAAAAGAAAAAGAAAACGAACCGGACGCCACCGGCGCGCCGGCCCCTGTGCACAAATTAGCATATATACACATTACCGCATATACGCCTCAATACCCCTACACACCGAGCAACAACAATAACTGATCTATTTCCGTGTCGGCTACTTACCAACCGTGATTTCCGCCGATGGGACGAAACTAAAGAGATTCGGACCGGACCACACCCACCGCACAACAACAGCGGCGGCGGCGGCACCTCCACATGGCGACAGAGAGAGGGCCCCCTGGCGCTCAAAGGGGAAGGGCAAGAGAGGGACGGGAGGGGAGGGGAGGGGTGGGGGGTAGAGAAGCATCATGGAATTCGCTGCACACACACACACACACACACACTCACTCAGCACATGACCAAGGCTGAGGCCCTCATGCGCGCAATGACTGAGATCTTTCGGGACTACACACTCTCCACATTTACGCGAACTCACACACACACACACTAATACACTAATAGCCCCACCAGGACGCACCCACACACACACACACACATTGCTGTTATATCGTATCTTCCCGGTGCGCCTCTCCCGCTAAGGTAGGACCGGAGAGCATTGCTGAAGCTAATTTAAAAAAAAAATAAAACCCGCCCCTCTGACGCACCCGTGCGGAGGATGACTGTGGATGACCAGCCGAAGGGCGGCCCCGCCGCCGCCGCCGCCGCCGACCGCTCTCTGCCGGCAAAGCTGCCCACCTCGGCGCTGCTCTCCGCCATCACCGACGCCGCGGCGGTTGACCTCCTCCGGGAGGACGGGGAGCTGCGCGCGGCGCGCTCGAGCCTCTCCGCCCAACTGCGCGCCGTCCAGGACAGCGCGGACAGGGCGCTGCGGGAGCTGCGCCCCAAGACATCGGGCCACCGCAACGAGGTGAACAGCGCAATCGCCGACGTCATGAAGCGGCGCGACGCCCTGTACCGGAGCCTCGATGAGCTGCGCATGCAGCAGAGCGCCGCCTCGCAGGTGATTGGGGAGCTGCGCGCGCTTGGGTTCACGCAGTCGGGGCTGCGGCGGGAGATCCGCGACACGGAAATGATCCTCCGCGACGAGCAGCGCGAGCTCGACAGTCTCAAGAAGGGCGACGCCACGGGACGTGCGGCCGCCCTCCACAAGCGCATCGAGAAGCTGTCGTCGGTGCTGCAGGATAAGACGCAGGAGCTGGAGCGGGTGGAGGCGGAGCAGGCGCGGTGCAGGGCCGCCCTCGACGACAACGCCCCACAGACGTCGGTGGAGGAGCGCGACGCCATGTTCGTGCGGATCCGGCGCGAGCTGAACAGCACGCAAGAGGAGCTGGAGGTGCTGAAGCGCAAGCGCGCCATCCGGCCCGACGACAGCGCGGTGGTGGCGCTGCGCGAGCAGCAGGCCGCCCTTCGCCGCGAGCTGGCCGACACGGACGCGCGCCTGGACGCCCTCCGCCGCGACTCCTCCCTGTACACCCACTTCACGTACCCAGCGGCGCACCGGATGGAGATCGTCGGCCGCGGCGGCGCGACGCTGCGGCAGCTGCAGATCGACTTTGGCGTCGCCCTCTGCATCGACGCGGTCCCGCCGGGGCACGGCTTCGTCATTGGCGGCGCCGACGCCGTCCAGCAGTGCATCGCCGCGATCGAAGAGCTCGTTGCCGCGGCCGGCGCCGAGGAGGCGTGCCGTGCGTCGGTGTCCTTCCCGCCCGCGCTGAAGCCCACCCTCATCGGCACCCGCGGCGCGACCATCGCCGGCTTCGAGCGCGACAGCGGCGCCCGCCTGTCGCTGGGCGACGACGCGGTGGAGATCACCGGCTCCGCGGACGCCGTCGAGGCGGCGAAAGAGCTGCTCGAGGATTTTGTCGACCACCACGGCGAGGCCGAGATGCCCGTCGCAGCCGCGAAGGCGAGCCAAGTCATCGGCAAAGGCGGCGCCACCATCGCCCGCGTGGAGCGGGAGAGCGGCGTGCGGTCGCTGCGGCTGGAGCGCCACCGCGGCGTCCTGCGTGCCACCGGCACCGCCGCGGCGATTGCGGCCGCCTTCAAGATGGTGCGCGAGATCCTCGGCGACGCGGATGGCGGCGCCGTCACCGTCCACGGCGATGCCAACCTCGCCCGCGCCGTCATCGGCGTCCGCGGGCGCACCGTGCGGGAGATCGAGGCCGCCACCGGCGCCAGCGTCCAGTGCGGAAAGGACAACGCCATCCACATCACCGGCGCCCCGGCGGCTGTCGAGGCCGCGCGCCTGCGCGTTGAGGAACTGCGGCGGGCGGAGACGCGCGTCGAGGCGGACCACCGGCAGCTGAACTTTCTCACGGCGCCCATTGTCCGTGCCGAGTCGGGCGACGCCGGCCCCTCCACGCCCGCGATGCTGTCGCCGCTGGAGGCGGTGCAGCGCGCGACGGGGTGTGATCAGGTCCTCGCCTTCCGGGCGGAGGGCGCCGTCGTCATTCGCGGAAAGCCGGCGCTCGCCCAGCGCGCGGCGACGATGGTGCAGCAGCTGCTCCTGCGCAACGCCGCCACGGAGCGGCGGGTGACATTCCCGGAGGTGCTGCGGGGGTTCCTTATGCGGCGGCAGACGGCGGAGCGCGGCTCGTCCCTCCTTGACCAGCTGGCGCGGCGGTACTCGGCGCTGCTGCGCGTCGATGTGGACCGCGCCAGCAGCGCGCTGAACGTCTCCAGCTACGACCCGGAAGAAGCGCAGGCCGCGGCGGCAGAGCTCGCCGACCTGCTCGAAACCGTCGCCGCGCGGCAGATGCGGGTCCTTGACGACTTTCCGGAGCGGCGGCTCGGCCAGCTCATCGGCCCCGGCGGCTCCACCATCCGAGAGCTGCAGGACGCGACAGCGACGGAAATCGCCGTTGTCCGGGAGGCACGTCAGGTGCAAATCTTTTCAGCGACCAGCGACGCCGCAGCCCTCGACGGCGCCGTGGAGGAGATACGATCCCGATTCCTCGAGGAGGCGCCCAACGACGATGCGCCGCCGACCGAGTAGGAGTCGTCACACAAGACACACACACTCTCTCTCTTTTACGGTGTCCGTCGCCGATCATCTCATTTTCTACCATTTTCACCCGATTCTCGCTACCCTTTCATTCCCCATTGGGGTTTTTTGTGTTTCATTTTCTCTCTCTCGCGATAGGAAAGAGTGCCGACAGGTATGGAGATGTGACGGTAGAGCATCAGCACTCGGGCGTGGGTCTCTTGGCAAATGGAAAGGGATACACTGCGTGCCGTCTCCCCATGCGCTCTCTCTCTCTCCTCCCCCCCCCCCCCCCTCCTGTCTCACTCTCTCTTTCTTTTTTTTTACTCGACTCCCCCTACTTTCCGGATATAAACACCGCACGGAAACAAATTGAAGAGAACGGCTGCTGTGCACAGCTCCTCCTGCCACACTTGAACTCTCACTATATCTGTCTGCATGCGTGTGCGTGTCCCTGTTTGTGTATAACCATGATCATATGCACATCTCCGCCTCCATAATCGTAGCCGGCAGACATGGAAAGAACGCGGGTCATTCCGGAACAGAAAAAACAATATCTTGTCACCTGTCACGTGCAGTTTTTGCAGTGATATTCAATACACCTAAAGTGCACGTTGATACGCACCCGAATAGGAATGAATGAAACGGCCGTTGCGGGGCGCGTTGTGTGCTCTGCCAACGCCCCACGACATTATATATATATTTTTAACGTACCACACGCCCACAGATGAATACACCCGCTCCACTCATTATGCCGCCCTCCCCCCACCTCTCTCCCTCTCTCTCTCTTTTGAACACGTGACACAATCCTCCTTCTCGTTTAGTGTGTAGCAACGCTTTTCAACGGTTATCTCTAGAAGGGAACCCCACTTTGTTGATACACGACGCGCGTGCCCCGTTGGAACGCCGGAGAGACCGCAGTCGGTGCACCCATCTTCTGTTGTTTCCTTGTTTCCTTTGACCTTGGTAGGTTGCGTATTCGCCTGGCTGCCCTCTGACCCACCCCCCCCCCCCCCCACCCCTTCAGTCCCACGACTGCCAAATGTACGAGGAGCAGATGGAGCGACGGCGGGAGGAGGCCGCGCAGAACAGAGCCGCCCTCGTCATTCAGCAGTGCTGGCGCGACCATAAGCAGCGCGTCGACGACGACCTCGAACTTGCCCAGGCGGAGGGGGCCCACTGGGGCGCCGGCGCCGAGGCCGGCGAGGACGGCAAGGACGGCGACGGCGCGGGCGGCGAAGGGGCCCCGCAGACGACCGAGTCCCTGCTGACGGAGTACCAGAACCTCCTCCACGAGCGCGCCAACCTCCTGGACCGCAACCTGGCCTACCAGCGCACCCTCGCGCGGCACCTGGCCGAGCAGCGTGCGCGCAAGGGCGAGGCCGACGTTGGGCCGCTGACGTCGCCGGAGCTCGAGCAGCAGTACTGGGGACGGGTGCGGCAGCTGGCGGCGGCGAAGGCTAAGGTCGCCGCGCAGCAGGAGGCGGCGGAGCGCGGGCTGGAGAGCCTGCGGCAGCAGTACCAGGGCACCGTCGACGACGCGGCGATGCAGGAGGACAACTTTAGGCAGTTCATCAAGGAGGCGTGCGAGCAGGCGCCATTCCGGCGGTCCCACAGCACGACGATCCCCGCCACCGAGGTGGAGGAGTTCCTCACCGCCGACGAGGAGCTGCGCGGCCGCATCCAGGCCACGCGCATCCGCTTCATCCAGTTGCAGAACTACCGCAGAAAGCTGGAACGCAGCGCGAGCGACAAGGACCGGCACCAGAACGACGGCATGTACCTGATCGACTTTGAGCAGCTCAAGATCGAGAACACCAACCTCAGCGAGAAGATCGAGGAGCGCAACGAGGACCTCGTCAAGCTGCGGCGAAAGGTCACGACGACGATCCACGTCTTGGCCCACGCCAAGGAGAAGCTGGAGTTCATGAAGGGCGAGAACGCACAGCTGCGGCGGCAGGTGGCCGCGACGGAGGGGGAGCTGAACGGCGTGCGGGATCAACTTGCGCAGACGAAGCGGCGCCGCGACCGGTTCCTCAAGTCGAATGCGCGGCTGAAGGAGAAGATGCCGCTGGTCGGCTCCGAGGGCCTTCTCATGGACTATGAGCAGCGCAAATCGGACATCAACGACACCCGCATTCGGGTTGTCGAGCTGACGGAGCGGCACCAGAAGCTCCTCGCGTACATCCAGCATCAGCAGCCGGTGGTGGAGTCTCTGCGCAAGACGCTCTCACACTACCCCGTGTAGCCTCCCTATCCCCTCCCCCACTTCAGGTGCGAGCCACGCCGCCACCATGTACCCATCCACCTGAAGTACAACTTCACTTTTTGCGATTACAAGAGGGACATTCCTGTCTCCCTCGTTCCATGTACATCAAACACACACACACACACATACACTCCTACACCAGAGAAAAGAACAGAAACACTGCCCATGGGCCCCAACCCTCCACCTCCGCACGCACGCACAACGGCAGAAAAAAAAGTATGTGGGAAATGACGATTTCGACGTCAAGCAAAAATGGACGATGTGGACGACATCCTCTGCGGCGGGATAAGTACTGGGAATAGTTGCTCCGACGCCTCTCTGCGTAATTGGGTTCCTGCGCTCCGTACGCGGATCCCCGTTCCCATCACCAAGGCTGCTCTCATTCGTACACTACCGACACACCTATCACAATCCCCCCCCCCCCCACTCCGCACTCGATAACCCCGCTCTCCAAGGTCTAACTTTCCCCCTCGCTGTCTTTCTTCTATAGCTTTATCGTTTTCATTATTTATTTTGTCGCTATTTTCTTTGTGTCTATCCCCCCCCCCTCACCATTTTTCTTCAATAAACTCTCGTGTGGAAGTGGCTCAACGCTTGTTCTTGCCATTCCTGTTACTTGTGTGTCCGTACTGTCCAAAGCAGAGAGATCCTTTTGCTAACAGTGGACAGAGAAGAACGCTGAATCGTGCGTCTTGTTTCGATAAGAGCAGAGTAAAAGAAAAAGTAACGAGGACAACGAGTCTGTTTCATTTCCTTCTGTCGATTACCGAGTAGAAAATGCTCTCCGGCAGCTCGGGCAACCCGTTTGAGGAGGCGTACGCAAATTCTGTGACGCCGCAAAACCGCCAGCAGCAGCAGATGCAGCAGATGCAGCCGATGCAACCAACTGGCGTGAGCAGCGGCGAGGAGCCCGCGCCTGACGCGGATCCCTCTTCGCCTGCGTCCATCACCATCCCATCAGCGCCGCCCCCGTCTGATTCACGCCTTTGGGAGGCCGGGGCCAGCGCACCCGCGCCGTCCATGTCACCGTTCACGCAATCCACCGCCCCACGCCAGCGCCTGCCCGCCGACGCGGCCGACACTGACGGCCGGTGCCAGTTGGTGGAGTTTCACGTGGAGCCGCCGTACCGCGGGACGGAGATGCTGCGCGCGATTACGTACTTCACCATCAAGTCGGAGGTGCGGGTCGATAACGACGGCCACTACACGGTCCCGGACATCCCTTGCGGCCCGCACATGGCCTGCGTCGTTTCGGGCGTGAAGCGCAACGAGTGGACCCGCGGCAGCCACGCCACGACGACGCGCCGCTACAACGAGGTGCTGGACCTGCGGCGCCTGCTCGTGTACCAGTTCCCTACAATCATCATCCCCCCGCTACCGGCGAAGAACAGCGTCCACGACGCGGAGACGTACCTCGGCGCACCGGACGCCCTCAACACGCAGCAGCGCAACATAAGCTTCTTCCTGAAGGAGCTTGCGAAGATACCGGAGATTATGTTCTTCTCCGAGTGGATCCCGCCCTTCTTCCTCGACGCCCGCGACAGCTTCGAGACGGACACGCTCGAACCCATGCGCACCGCTCTCGCCAACATCCGCGCGGCGAGCAAGCACATTAGCGACCTCAGCCAGCGCAACCGCAGCCTCGCCAGCGACGCCGCCGACCGCATCGCGGCGACGTCGACGATGGTCGTGCGCTCCGTCATGGGCTTCTTCTCGCGCACGAGCGGCGGGGGGGCGGAGAGTCCGGCCGTCAGCAGCCCCCCGCCGATCGGCGACTGGTCGGCGCTCCCGGGGGACGCCGCCAATGACGCGCGGGCGTGGGAGCGGGTGGTGGTGGTCCTGACCCGCCGCCGCGACGCGCTGCGGCAGGCGGCGAAGGCCTATGAGCCGTACCTCGTCGCGCAGAACGCCTGCATCGCGGAGGAGAAGCAGGTCGCGAAGGCGCTGGAGACGTACGAGACGCGCCTGAAGCAGTCCCCCAGCTTCGTCAAGCTCGCCGAGCCGGTGCGCCTCGCCGCCCTCATCGTGGAGGAGGTCGCCCAGGAGGAGAAGAGCCTCACATCCGGGCGGTACACGAACGTCTGCATGCGCCTCGCCTTCGAGCGCCACTTTGTTGAGAGCGTGCTGGATGCCGCTGACCACGTGATCGCCCTCTACCGCGCCGCCGCCTCCGGCGGCACCTTCAACACGCAGAATCTGGTGCAAGTGTCATGGCTGGAGTACGCCGGAAAGGTCAGCGGGGGCCTGCGGGAGGACTTCACGCGCCGCTACAAACCCTACCACGCGTGGCGCATGCGCGACCTCATCCACAAGCAGATCGTGCTCCCGTCCTCCAACACCGCGGCCTCCGTCGACTCTCTCGTCACCAACTCTGCCTTCGTGAAGCTCACCTCGGAGAGCTCATTCGCCGTGTATTAGGCGACCTCGCCCCCCCCCCCCCCCCCCCTGCGGCACCTGCCTGTGTACCCTGCGTTCCACACGACGACGGGGAGACGCAGCCACGCCCTACCGACGTCACACGGGAATATAGATGCACGCAGAAAGGGAACCTTTTTTGCTTCAATCATGCGTACTTGTGGAATTATTTTCCTCCCTCCATCTTTCCCTTCATTTCTGTTTTATTTCTGTGCCCTCGCCCACCCTCCCACTGTGCTGGAGAAGTGGCAATTGTAGCACTTTATGTGTGTGTGTTGTGTGCTGTAAGGGTGTTAATCGATACTCCTCTGATGCGGCACATGGCCTGTCAAGCGAACAAAAATGAATATTATCAGTATCGTACCTACCCTCCTCCTCCCCCCCCCCCTCCCTCTCTCTTTCTCCCTCCCTACGGCTTCCTCTCCGCTGCTGCTGATGGTCGCATGTGCGTGTGTGTCTTGCGTCGGCGGTGTCCCGTGGCGCTGACAAGCTGGTAGCTAAGAGATGGGGCGGTGTGAACGCAAAACAGCGCTGGGACCGGTGCGTGGAGTGTACGCTGTGGCGCCCCACATGCGGCAATGTGCCAGTATGAAAAGAGACCTCTTTGCCGTACCAATTTCCCCTCAATCTTCCTCTCCCTCTCTCCTTCGCATAAATACGCCTATTCTATATATCACGAACTCTTTAGTGTTGCTTTCTGTGTACCGCATTAACGTTGCTGGACCTCCCAGCAGGAAGAAGGTGCGATCCTCCTTAACGGTTGCTCCTGTTCTGTCATTACGTACCGACAAGGAAGGGGAAAAAAGAAACACGAGGAAAGCCCTCATACCCGCGTCGCGCACTCGGAGCTATTGCTACATTTATCCATCTCTGTTGCTTATACACTGTACATTCATTGTTCTCTTTTGTCTCTTTTTTTTCTCTAGAAGCACCTCCTGCCCTCCACGCTCGCCCCGTGACAAATACTCGTAGCGGCAGCCGAGGACGATGGAGGATCTCTTCGGAGAGGAGTCGGGGCTGGCGACGCGGCCGCAGCTCGACATTACGAGCCGCGCCTTCCAACCAAAGAAGTTTGTGAAGAATGCGCTGACGGCCATTTCGCACAGCAGCTTCGAGGGCCGGCTGGTGGACGAGGTGGGGCAGGCCGAGCAGGAGACGGGGGAGGCGCTCAAGCAGCTCATCCGCGACAACCTCGGCACCTTCATCGAGTCGAAGGACGCGATGGACGCCGTTTTCGGGACGGACCAGGAGCTGTTCACCGGCGAGGCGCTGCGGGACCTCATGTCCGCCTTCGACTCGGCCATGCACGGCTGTGACGGCCTCGTGCGGCCGATCATGGAGTCGTACGAGGAGGTGCAGCGGAGCCGCCAGAGCCACGATATACTCGAGAAGCTCTTCTCTGTGCTGAACGTGCCGGGGACGCTGTACGAGAGCTGCGGCGTGCGCGTCGTGATCACCCGCGGCGCGATGCAGGCCGCCCGACGCGCCAGGCGGGCGCTGGCAGAGGGCGGGGGCCACGGCGACGGCGCCGGGGACGGGGGCGCTGGCGACGACGACAACGACGACGAGGAAGATGAGGAAGATGAAGAAGAAGAGGACGAGGAGGACGAGGAGGATGGGGAGGAGGACGGCGACGAGGCGAGTGCGCGAGTGGTGCGCGGCACGCTGGAAAACCCCGGCGCCGGGGCCGGCAGCGGCGGTGCCCGCGCCAACGAGTACATTCTCCGGCCGGGGGAGGAGCTGTTCTTCTGGTGGGGAACCCCTTTGGCGCGGCTGGTGGACGACGATGCCCAGAGGGCCTTTGAGGACGCCGTCAGCAACCACGAGGGCGCCGTCCTGAGCCTGCGGCGGGCGATGCTGTACATGGAGGAAAACTACGACCTGGAGCACGGCACGCTGCTCGCGGCGGAGGACGTCGAGGAGGCGGACGCCGCCGTGACGCCGCGTGGGGACGGGGGCGGCAGCGACACCCTCGCAGCCCACGCCACCGCTGCCGCCAGCGGCAACGCCCGCAGCGTCAGCGCCGTCCAGCGCAGCCCGTTCACGTACCGCTTCTCCCTCGCCCTGCTCCGCGCCGCGCTGTACCTTGCCGAGCAGCTCTCGGAGGAGCTGATGCGCTCCAGCGCGGCCGACACCGTCACCATCGAGGACACGCTGTCCATGATGATGGACGTCGCCCTCGCTACGGTGAAGCTGCACAAGTTCTGCACCGTCCTGCAGGACCACCTCCGGCAGCGCGAGGGCGACGACGTCATGGGCAGCCTCCGCGACCGGCTCGTGGCCGGAACGGGCCGTTCCACCAGCACGGGGCAACCGGCCGCCGCGGCGGACGACGAGGACGACGAGGACGCGCCGCAGCCGCTGGAGTCTGAGGGGCCGCCGGGGCACCAGCTCCACCCCGCGGAGTTCTTCATCGCGTCGACGAGCGGTGTGTACGCGGGGCTGTGGCGGGCGGCCGCGGCAACGCTGCTGCAGGAGGCGAAGGAGTGGAACCGGAAGGCGGCGCCGCCACCCGCGGCGTCGACGAGCGGACCGCAGCCGCGTGCGGAAGGTGGCACCACCGTCTCTTACGGGCAGCGCGACGGTCAGTACGGCGCCGCGCTGCAGTTCTCCGGCGGGATGCTGGGAAGCATCACCGACTCGTTCGTCGCCAACAGCACCTTCATCTTGGGCGGCCAGGACGCGCCATCGCCGTCTGTGGAGACGGTGCGCGTCGGCGGCTTCCGTGAGGGGTTGGACAGCGCCGGCGCAGGGGCTGGTAGCGCCGACGATATCGACGTGCACGCGGCCGACGTCCTCGACGCCTTCCGCACCCCGGAGGAGTCTTTCGCCACCTTCACGACCTTCTCCATTGGTGCCCTCGACATGGCGGAGCTGCTCCAGGGCAGCAGCGCCCAGATTGGCATGCACGCCAGGGCGATGCTGCAGCAGCTGTCGACGCGCTCCGACACAGAGGCGGCCGTCATGGCCGAAGGGGCGCTGCTGCACACGTTCGCTGCACGTCTGTCCGCAGCGTGCATGGCAAACCTCGAGAACGTCATCGTCTCCTACTGGGGTGGCATCGCCACCACCATCCACGGCGGCGTCTTCGACTTCCACCCCGACCCCGCCACGCCCCTCGGCCGCATGATCGAGGAGCTTGCCGCGACGGGCTGCCGCACCAGCAGCGTCGTCGGCGCCACCGACGCCGACGCGGTGCCTGATGTGCGGTTCGTGCCCGTCGTGATGGAGGCCTCCGGTGCGACCCTCCGTGAGCTGTCCGTGCACGCGGTGCGCCGCATGATACAGGGCGCGCGCGAGACGATGCACTCCCTCCTCCTCGCCTTCTCCAACCGGGCCGTGCTCGACGCATTTGTGCGCGGGATGGCGGGCTACACAGTGGGCGACCTGCTCACCCACGCGGCCGACGAGGAGGTGGAGCTGCACGCCGCGGTGCTGGTGGAGGTGGTGATTGGGCAGCTGGAGCGGATGATGTCGCAGGTCAGCGACGCCGTCCTGCGCATTAAGACTGTCATTGGGGAGTCGTGCTCCACCGCCACCGTCTCGAGCAACGAGCAGGTCGAAGAGGCTGGGGAGCTGCTGGAGGAGCTGGAGCGGCTGCGCACCACCTGCTTCCGCTGCTACACCCACGGCATCGGTCTCGTCGCCAAGGCGTATATCACGGCGATGCCGTCGCTGCAGTATCCGGCGCTGGCCGCCTCGCTGGAGCGCCGCGTGCGGGCGCGGCTCAGCCGCACCTGCGTGTCGTCGCCGCTGCCGAATAAGCTGCTGAACCTCCTCTCCGTCGTCGTTGACCGCACCGTCCCCTTCGTGTGGCGGCTGGAGGAGGTCTATGACAGCGCCGGCCTATTCGCGGCAAAGGCGGACGGGCCGATGGACGATGCGGAGGGGGCGGCGGGCGCCCGCGGCCCGTCGTCCGCCGCCCGCGCGCGCCGGAGGGTACTGCGGCGCCGGCGGCGCGGGGGCGGCGGCGGGGGCGGGGGCGTGAGTGCGCCGAACAGCGGCTCGGACGGCGAGGACGCCGGCGCCACAGCGGCGCGCGGGGGAGGCGCGGCGGAGGTGGAGGCGGACCCGGTGACGCAATTCGTGGCGGCCGCCCACGCGAAGCTCGTCGTCGCCCACCTGGAGGAGCACGAGGAGGTGCTGCAGGCCCTCGTGGCCAATATTCTCCAGACGTTCGTCGACATGCTCCACGCCAAGGCGCAGCGCATCAGCAGCGGCGGCACCATCTCCGACGACCTCGATGAGCGGGAGCGCGGCATCGTTGAGTGCGTCGCGGACGCAATCTGCCTCCCGACCACCGCCGCACCCATTCTCCTCGACCACCTTCTCACCCCCGCTGTGTTCGACCTTGTCGCCTGTCAGCAGGCCGACACGCCAGAGCGCATCGCGGTGCTGCTAAACAGCAAGCGGCAGGCGTTCGAGGAGCGCTTCCTCGCCCGCATCGGAGAGCACTGCCAGCTGGCCGTGGACGCTATGCTGGGCATGTACGTGGCCATCCCCCAGCAGCACATTGCTCGGGAGGTTCGGAGCACCGGCTTCGCTGCACCGATGCTAGATTGGCAGCGCATATCCGGCGCGGCAGCGGCTGCGGTGCGGCCGTACCTCTCCAGCTGCATCCTGTACGTCGCCCGCTCCCACGAGGCGCTGCACGCGATCCGGCAGCCTGCCCTCGGCGCCGCCGTTACACAGCGACTCGTCGCGCACCTTGCCGTCTCGCTCATCACGGCGATCACAGCCGACCTGAACGTGTTTGAGGTGTCGCTGGAGTGCAGCGCGGACTTCCTCGTCCACGGCATCCTCCTCATCGAGGCGGAGGCGCTTACCGTCCTCGGCGTCATCGCGGCCGTCGTCGACAGCGTCCGGCAGAGCGGCCAGGCGGGCGAGGTGCTGCCAGAGCTCCTCCTCGCGCGGGAGGGGCTGCAAAGCGTCGTGAACGCCATCATCCAGCAGGACACCGCCGTCTACACCTCCCTGCTGCGCGGGGCGGGCGGGGCCGCGGCCGCGACGGAGACCACGAGCGGCGCCCCGTCGGCGAGGGAGCGGGCGGAGTTACGGGAAAATATGGTGGCGACGGCGACGGCGCACCTGCGGTACATGGTCGCCGCAATCTGCACACACCTCGAGGACAAGGCCCTGGCGCCAATGCCCAGCTCCGGCTTCCGGCAGGGCGGCGGCTCCGACGTCACGGGGACAATCGCCGAGCGGCTCGCCAAGCGCAAGGACGGCTACGACGTGCGCCACGCCCCGCGGCAACAGCGCACCACCGCCCCGACCACAAAGAAGGTGAAGCGCGTCCGACACCCCCCGCAGCCCGCAGCCCCGCCACCGGCGGAAGAGGAGGAGCCCAACCGCAGCCGCAGCACCGCCGAAGCGCCACCACCCCCCGCCGAGCCGGCGCCAGCACAGCCGGCCATCTCCAGCAGCGTCGCGGCGATGCTGTACGGCGACGCGGACCCCACAGCGAAGCCGCCACCACCGCGGAGGCGTGCCGTTACCCGCCGCCAGCCGCCCGCCCCACAAGAAACAGAAACGGCACCACAGGCACAGGGAGGGGGTGACGACGCACCGCAGCAGCAGCAACAACAGCCGCAGCGCCGCGCCCGACGCCGCCCCGTCGCCGCAGAGACCACCCCCGCGGCGCAGGATGCTAACCCCGGTGGTGCGGCAGAGGGCGACGACGGCGGCGACAGAGCGGCAGCACGCCGCGAGCGCAGGGCCAACCGATTTCGACGGTCAGGTGCGGTCTAGAGCTTCCCGGCACGAGAGCTAGAGCCCCCTCAAGCGGCAACGACGCATACCTCCGCGATCATTCCCCACCCACCCACTCATACAGCCACCTATGGGCCTATCCTCGCCTTCCACAACAAATCCCGGCACTCACACTCACACCCACAACTCTGAAAGTACCTTCAAACACCCACGCAACATTACGCCGCCGCTTAATGCCGCAAACATCACCAACGACTCCCTCGCCAACACACCTACTCAACACTCTCATTCTCATTCCCACAGACCCGAGCGTCCCTCCTCCACATTCACACGCACATGTCTATGCGCGTATTCTCTCCGACCACAGAGGGCAGGTCTCCTTCAACGATGCCCACCTGTCACCCTCTACACATTGCTCATGAAACTATCTCGCTCCCCACACACAACATCCCTTCTTTCCCTCCACCCTCTTCTTTCTCACCCCCCCCCCCCCCACCACACACATCACATGCTGCTCCCTGACTGCGGCGCCACTCTGCAGTAAATCCGTTAACACACAATACCGCACGCATCACAGCTAAAACCAGCGAACCGGCACGCAACACCAGCTACAGCCAACACGGCAACGTCACCGCACCACCGGCAGCAACCGCTGAACCGCCTCCGCGACCGCAATGCGCGACACCTCCCACCGCCTCCGTGAGCTGCTCCGGCGCGGCGCGCTCGCCGCGGCCCTCGTTCTCGTGGTGCTGGCCGCCGCCGACGAGGGCGACGATTTTGACACTTCCGGGTGCCCCTTCAGCAAGACGGTCGCGTTCCAGCTGCAGGGCAAGACGCTGCAGCAGGCGCGCGCCGCTGGGCTGCTCCAGAGCACCGCCACGCGGGCGAACCCGAACGTCGAGTGGGCGCCGATCCGCATCACTGTCTTCGACGAGAACCTGGACGACACCGCGACGTACTGCTCCGCGGAGGGGCTGAAGGTCCCCGCAGTCGACGGCGAGGACGTGGAGTGCGGCGAGTACGATGTTCTCACCGACGCGGTGAAGAAGACGATCGTCGAGCAGACGATCCCCCGTGCGGTCGGCATGGTGCGGGAGTGGCTGCAGGTGCGCCCCTACAGCCGCCTCGTCATCAACGACGCCGTCGCGAGCCTCGGCGGGCAGAACCGCATCTGCGGCAACATGACGCTGCCAGAGGGGCTACCGGCGAGCGGCCTCACCACCACCGACTTTGTGCTGCTGCTCACGGCGAAGCCGTGGGACAGCGACCATGGCGTGTGGTTCGCCCTGTGTGGGACGGACGACAAGCTGCAGCCCACCGTCGGCGTCATGTCGATCGACAGCCTCGACAGGCAGAGGAAGCCGACGGGCGAGCCCACGGAGGCGTTCCTGGCGCACGGCCTGCTGCACCTGCTCGGATTCAGCAAGCTCTCCTTCGACGCGGCGAACGTCGTGAAGGCTGTTAACGGAGTGCGCGGCCAGACGACGCCCACGGACATGCTTGTTGGTAGCAAGGTCGTGCAGGCCGTGCAGAAGCAGTACAACTGCAGCAGCGCCGTCGGCGGCGAGCTGGACGGCTCGCACTGGAGCGCGCGCACAGCCGGCAGCGACGCCATGTCGGGCGTGGGCACGGTGGTGCCGACCCTCATGACGGGGGCCGCGATGGAGGACCTCGGCTTCTACCGCGCGCAGCGGGCCAACCTCGAGTACTCGCCGTGGGGCTATGGCCAGGGGTGCGCCTTCCTGGACGGCAAGTGCGTCGACGACGGCAAGGCCCTCTTCCCCGAGTTCTGTGCCGACCAGGACAGCGCGGCCCGGTTCTGCTCCTTCGACCGCATGTACATTGGCAGCTGCATCATCACCCGCTACCCGTCACCGATCACCCCCTCCGTCTTCCAGTACTTCGCCGACACCAAGCTGGGCGGCGAGAGCATGTACGACTACTGTCCAGTCGTGGGCTGGGACGAGGAGTGCACCGGCACCGGCACTGGCACCACGCGCTGCGTCGAAGTCGCCGACGGCGCAGCCGCCGCGGTCCCGACCTGCGTGGACGTGGAGTGTGACGCCAAGACGACGACGTACAAGATCCGCTTCGGCGCCGCGACGGAGTGGGTCGCGTGCGCTGCCGGAAGCACCGTCGACGTCGCCGGCAGCACTGTGGTGTGCCCCGACTACAACAACGTCTGCGCCGTGATCCCGCCCGCCGACGACGACTTCAACGTCGACGACAGCGACAGCGACGGCGCGCGCGCGGTTGTGGCCGCCACACTCCCGGCCGCCAGCGTTGCCCTCGCACTCGCGTGGGCGGCCCTGGTCTGAGGACTGGGCCCCCGCAGCCCACTTCGAGGGCGGATGACAGGGGAGCCCCAGCGACAGACGCGCTGGCACTTTGAAACTTGCCTGCCGTTCGCGCCGACGACACACACAGACACACAGTTCCGCTCCCCGCCGCCTCCCGCCAACACCAGTTATATTCTGTCTTATATTTCTTTCTCTCTAGCTTTCTCTAACAGTTTCCCTCTCCCTACTTTCCTATACACACACCAAAACTCACATTATGCTTCTTTCTTTATTTGCATGAACTGCTTCTCTCTTTCCTTGTGCCTCGCTGTGCAGAAGCCACCACCACCACCACCACCACCACCACCCCACTGGGCGGTGGGCACCTGGCCTCCCAGCGCTTCTCTCTCCTTTCTTTCTTTCTTTCTTTCTCTCTCTCTCTCCCCCCCCCCCCCACACACCTCTAACCGGCCTCAACACAGAGGATAGTACACCGACACATCTCACTCCCCCCTCCCATACTTTTTTTCCTCCCCTCTCTCTCTATCTAACTATGTGTTCCTCTTAAGCGAGCTCGCTTGTTTATATGACCCTTTGTTTCGTCCACCATGCGCAGATCCACCTAAACGCGTGGCACCTCTTCTTTGATCACTTTTTTTCGTTTTCTTTGTGTCGGTTTTGACCGGAGGCGGCTGCTCCTCCTCCGACAGCAGCCGTCGCCAGACACCCACCGCCCCTATACTCCCCCCACCCCCCACTCCCGCTCTGCGCGTGCAACTCCGTTTGTAGCAGCGCGGCACCTCCGGCATCCGATCCACGCCCAACCAACAACGACAGCCCATCAACAGAAACACCACAAGTCGACGTGACACCCCCTCGTGTCTGCGTACCAGCGGCCGCGTAATCGCGGAATGAAGCGAATCGCCCGCTGAGGGGGCTCATGGTCGCAGCACCACAGAGATGCAGACAGTCCAGTGCGTGAAGAGAAAAGCAAAAATAAAATGTTCTCCTGTCTACCCTCGAAACGCACACACCAACCGCCGACAACCTCTCACTATAGTCTCTATTATTGACCTCTTCCTTCAGATATTTCTACCTGAGCGATCAACACACACCCACACATCCAAGGCATTCACACAAAGCGGTAGTTAACGACCCGTTCCACAGAGGAGAATAAAACGTTTCTGACCAACAAAAGGAAACAAACGAAAACAAAAAGGCGGAGAACAATGGCCAGCGAGTGTATTTTCTGCAAGATTATCGAGGGCGCGATTCCCTGCCACAAGGTCGCGGAGACGGCCAAGACGCTCGCGTTCATGGACATCAACCCCCTCGCGCGCGGGCACACGCTGATTATCCCGAAGGCGCACGCGGCGGAGCTGCACCAGCTTGACAGCGACTCCATGGCGGACATTGGCCGCGTTATGGCCCGCGTCGCGCGTGCCGTTGCCGGGCCGGACGGCAGCACCAAGTACAATGTCCTTCAGAACAACGGCAAGATTGCTCACCAGGAGGTGCCGCACGTCCACTTCCACATCATCCCGAAGCGCGACACCGAGACGGGCCTCAAGATTGGGTGGGACATGCTCCCGACCGACCACGCCGCCTTCGCCGAGGACGCCAAGGCCTACCGCGACGCGCTTGAGAAGATCCCGGAGTAAGCGGCACGGCACTTCTCCTGTTACGCGATCGGATACCGGGGAACGCACCCTTCCTAGCACACACAAACACACGCACGTGCATGTGGGGCACAGCACCCCTCTTAGCGATACCTATTAGGGGAGGGGGAGGCTTTCTCTTTACAGCTTCAGCTCTCGCTCCCCTCTCTCCCCGCCTCCCTGCGTCTCTTCTCCCCTCTTTCCCTCTGTCTTTTCTTTTATTTACCTATCCTTCTCACAAACAAACACACACACACACACACACTGTTCCTCGTGTTCATTCGTTTGTTATCATATCGACACTCCCGCGAGAAAAACACCGACCCGATCCCCTTTGCTAACGCCCATACGCCAATGTCCCTTTGGAGCGGGACGGGATGGGATGGGGGGGCTCTACCAAGCGCACAGAGTACTGTAGGATGCGTGACGACGGTCCGCTGCCCCTCCTTTGACCTAGCCACAATCCGATGCAGCCATAATGCCGGCGCCCCTATCCTCTACCCTGACACACAACTCCATCATAACTTCTACCCCCCTCCTTCTCTTGACTCCTCTCTTCCCTCTGGCCCCTCCACACACGCGTGAAAGATTAGTGCTTCTCTATCATCGTCTTCTCTTCTCCCCACCCCTTAGCCGCCACCAGGGACGAATCCCCGTCACACATACACACACACCTCCTCACACCGTGAACAATGCCCGCCCCGAAGTCGAAGACGGCGAAGGAGTCCGACGATGTTATTCTTGACCAGCGCATCCACGCCAACCGCCTCGACTACCCGCGCAACTCGCTGGTCCTCGTCGCCGCGATCTGCGCCTTCCAGCCCGTGTACTACGCCCACGCGATCAACGGGCTCGAGTGGACGAACCCCGTCAACGCCGCGCTGTACGCCGTCGCCGTGATCGCCACGACGTACATGCTGACGCAGGCCTACACCGTGATGGTCGACACCAACTTCTGGAGCCGCCAGCGCCACTTCTCCGAGGTCTCCGGGGACCTCGAGCGCGGCCTTCGTCGCCTCCGCCTGCAGCTCAGCATCGGCTACAGCCTCTTCTTCCTCAACGCCGCCTTCTTCGCCGTCTGCACCTGCCTCATCGCCTACATCTTCCGCCACACCGACCCCCGCGCCAGCGTCATTCTCTCGCCCACCCTGACGTCCGCGATCCTCTGGCTCATCGCGCAGAAGAACGAGGAGTCTCGCCAGCGCCGCATGCGCCGCCACAAGTGATAAAAAATAAATCGGTGACAGTCAATTATGTGTCGAGGTGGCGAGGGGGGGGAGGGGAGGGGAGGGAATGGGAAGTCGTGACCGTCGCCCATTCCCGTATCCCCCCTCCCCCCGTCTCTGCTGCCCAGTAGTGCGGTCCGCTCGCGACTTCACGCGCGTAGTGGGGGGCGACGGGTGGTGACCGGCACGGCTGTCTTGTGTAGGCGGTGAGGGGGGTATGCATATGTGTGCGCTGACCGCCCTCGTGCGATGGCGGTAGCCAGATGCGCGTGTGGCTGCAAAAAGGCAGACACTCTACTTCTATTTGGGCTTTCCTTTCGTCTGTTTCCTTGTTTTTTTGGTGGGCATCCCTTTCATATTTTTCCCTGTGGTGGCCTCGACGACCATGTCCACTCCCCCCCCCCCCACCGCGCCCACTGACGCACACGCGACCAACTCGCTCGCCCCTCTGTTCGGGTGTTTTTTCTTCTTGTTGTTGTTCCCTGTGCATTGTTGTTGTTGTTGTTTTTTCTCGTCTTGTTCTATTCATTCCCCCCCCCCTCCTTCTTCTGGCTTCGCTCTGACTTTGCTACCGTTCCTTTGCGTCTGGCTACAGCTCTGCCATCTGCGCCAAACCACCGCACGAGCGACAGGTCCCGCTGTCATCCACGAGGACGTACACGCTGCTACAGGGGGCATTGACGCACGCAATGAGCGACCTCTTGTCTTCTCTGCGTCACCCGTGTATTCTTTTCCCTTCTCGCCCCCTTTCCCCTGGACAGCTCCTCTCGGCGTCTGCATCTTCGGCCGGCCTCCCACTCCCCCACCGCATGAACCCGACACGACGTAGTTCTCACTTATTTCTAATCTTCTTCCCTATCAACAACTCCTGCCCTTGGCAGAGCGCATTGAGGGGGGGGAGGCGGGCGACGACATACATTGAGGAGGACATGATGCTGGGAAGAGGCAGGGACCTGTTGAGGGGCGCCTCAAATCTGTGGCTGTACGGCTGGCGAGAGACGATCGATAGTCGCACCCTGCTCTCCCCCTAAGCACACACACACACACACACACACACACATACACCTACGCACACACCACACACAACAAAACCATTATCGGTGTTGAAAGTTGAATTAATCTTCGCATGAACAAAAAAAAAAGAAAAGAAAAAGGAAAAAAAAGAAACAATATCTACACAATATCATGCGAGGGAGTGTATGATTGCAGCGCGTGCTGCCCATGTCACCTCTCATCTACGCCTCGTTTCTCGATATGGACAGCGCACCAGCGGTGGCGCCTCGACTCACGCACAAGAGCTGCCTACGCGTGATCCGTCACTTGTGTCCTCCGTCAAGGGAGCGGAAGGGGTTCCACGCGCCGGCGCGTTGTCGCAGCACAATACAATGCCCACACATGAATGATGTTGTCGCCCTCTGCTGTAGCTATCCTATTATGGAAAGAGGAGGAGAGAATGAAGGATATGTTCTACGCCACCGGACCACCATGCTCCACATGTCCTCCGTCCTCGTCCCGAACACCGTAGGACTGCGCTCCATGCCGCAGCTCAAAATGTATCTTTGAAAAGGGTAACTCTGCGAGCCCCTCTGAGGATAAAGTGCCAACGATATCCCCGGCGGCCGCGAGTATTCATTTAACTGTGCAAAATAGCGTAATCGCGTGAAACAAAACATTAGGTAAAACCTAAATAATAGTTGAGCCGTGTGATTGAATGAAGTAATGACCAAAGAACAAGGCCGGTTTCAACGGGAAAAAACTTAGGAAGATGTTTTTTCTGACCGTCTTTGTCCGGGTGTGAGCGGTCGAAAGGATAAATGGGATAAGAGTATTATTAAATATATATATATATTGTTTTCATTAATTTATGTTCATTACTCATCGTTTATCGTAGCAAAGCTGGGATGGGCGGGAGAGTCCGTTTGTTGTCGCTGGATGACACTTTTAAGGCTTCTTCGACCACAAACCCTTTGAGCTTATCACTGCATGTCATGCAAAACGAGAGAGCAGCATAAAGTTGGAAACTATCTAAAAGAATAGTATAGCTATCAATCATAATATATGGTGGTGGTCGTTACCTATGTGGACATTTTTTGGTCAGCGGTACTTATCGGACCCCCTTTCTTCCGCGTAAAACCGGTGGGCCGCTGTCCGCTACACACTATAGACTCCGGGCTATACATATATATATATATATATATGTGTGTGTGTGTGCCTTTTGATGTGCGCGACACGTACACGATGCCGTCCCGCGGAGTTTACTCCGGCCCAATGCGCACCTTCCAACTACTCCATCTCTCTCTCACACACACTATAATTTATATATATATATATTATTCTTCACAATGGCTTCTTTCAAAGTGGTTGATCAGGATATACGTCGCACAGATTGTTTAGGGGGACGAAGGCCGCGAATAACGCTCATCGCCTGTACACAGCCGCCTGCCTCAAGGACGATTGTTGGTGCGCCTGTTTGTCTGCGTGGCTCTTCGTCGCTGGCACGCTCAAGGAAAGCACATCTCTCTCTCTCTCCCACCCCACCCCTCTTTGTTTCGCTGTCTCTCTTGAACAATGATGGCTGCCTCTGTTGCTGCAGCGTCGGCGGGGGCCTCAGCGCCCAAGAGCGACGACATGGGCGTTCTCATGGCAGACACGCGCGAGCCGCTGACGCTCGTTGGCGGCGTTGTGGACGTTGACGCGGCCGGCCTCGCCGCCTGCGTCTCGATGGCCCTCACCTACGAGAATGAAATGAACAACGTCGTCGCCGTCGCCGTCGCGATCCCCCGCTCCCACGGCTGGTCCCTCCTGAAGTGCGTTGCCGAGTGCGACGGCCACCGCACGGAGAGCATCCCCGGCGACGGGCTGCTGCCCTTCACCGTCGCCCCGCGCGGCCACGTGACGCTGACGACGACGTACGCCGCGCCGCTGGCGCCCGACACGGCCGCGATGGCCGGCCACTTCACGCTGGACCTTCCGTCCGATCTGTTCCCCCTCCCCCGCCGCCGCCCCGCCGCCAGCGCCCCCTTCACGGACACGTTCGTGCTAGTCAACCAGCAGGCCCCCAGCAAGGCCGTGCGGCTCCACGTGCGCGCCAGCCTCTTCAGCCCCCTCCGCGGCGACGTGGCCATTCACATGGGCACACCCGCCCGCCCCGAGGCCATGCAGCCGGTGCCGTGCGAGGTGCAGCTGCGCGGCGACGCCAGCTTCGAAGTCAGCGGCGCGCTGCCGCTGTCCTCGGGCGGCGCGGATGGGGCGGCCGTCGGGTACTGCGGCGGCCCAATCCGCATCTCGTGCGCCGTGCAGGACACCGTCGAGCCCCTCCGCGTGTTTCTCGAGCGGACGGACGCCAGCGCCGCGGCCGCCGTCGCCATCACCCCTGTCGGCCTCAGCGCGAAGACGGGCGGCGTCGTCAACGCGGAGGTCATTTTCGTCGTCCACTCGCACGCCCCCGCAACGTCGGCCGCCGTCGCCCACGCGCTGGAGCTGTCCATCCGCGCCCTCCCGCCGTCGGTGCGGGTGAACGTTGTCGTCCCCAACGACAACGGCAGCCCCACCGTCGTTTATCCCGCCGGCAGCGTCGCCGTCGGCGAAATTCACCGCGGGCAGCTCTCCGCGCTGATCGCGGAGCTGAACCCGCAGCAGCGCGGCCTCCGCTGCGGCGCCCTCCTCTCCACCGTCACCGCCCTCCTCCCGCAGCGGAACCGCAGCCGCCCGCTGATCGCGTGCGTACCAGGCTATGTCCGCGGCATCGTCGTCATCTCCGACGGCGCCGCCGGCCTCGTGCCGACAACAACCGCGGCCCTTCTCACCACCGCCGCAGCCGCAGCCGGCAACAGCCGCATCAGCGCCGTCGCCGTCACGGAGGCGGCGACAACGGCGCGGCAGCACACGCCGGACGGGCTGGCGCTGCTGGAGCTGATCGCGCGGGAGGGGCGCGGCGTCTTCTGCGAGGCGCCGACGCTCGAGGCCGTCGCCGCGGCCGTCGTCACCGCCGTCGACGCGACGGTTGTGCCAACGCTTGTTGATGGCGTTCTGACCGTGCGGCAGGAGGGCGAGGGCGGCGCCGCTGTCGCCCTCCCGCCGCGCCACCTGCCGGCCGTGCCGTCCGGCTCGCAGCACACAACGTACGTCGCGCTGGGGGCGCCGGACGCGCCCGTGTCGGTGCTCCTCGTCGGCAAGGTGGGCGACCAGGTCGTCGAATACAGCGCGGCGGACTGCACGACGGCGGAGGCGCTCGAGCAGCCGGGACCGACCATCAGCGCCGCAGCCGCCATCGCCGCGCGCGAGGCGGCCGGCGGCGCGGCGTCGCCGGAATCGTTCGCCGCGGCAGACGACGCGACGGCGCTGTGGCGCTTCGGGGGGCTGCGGCGGCGGTGGGCGGCCGCCCTTAGCGGCCGCCTCATCGAGCGCGCCGACGGCTCCGCAGCCGCAGCCGATGGCGACAGCGACAGCGGGGCGCTGACTCGGGACACATCCGTCGAGGCGTTCGTGCGGGAGGTGGTGGAGCACGACGTTGTCGCACCGGTCGCCGCCGCGCCGTCGGTGGAGCGGCTGCTCGCGCTGCAGCAGCCGGACGGCGGGTTTGCCCCGACCGCCGCACTGGCGTCGGCCGTCGGCGTGGGCCTCGCCGCGATGGAGGCGGCGGAGCCCGTCGGCGCCGTCATCACCGCGCGGAAGGAGCTTGACACACGCAAGAAGCCGGCGTGGGCGACGGTCGTCGCGCTGGCGTTCATGCAGGGGGAGGGGAAGGCCGTCGCAGCCCTCGCGCAGCGCGCGGCGACGCGGTACTTAGAGGCGAACGGCCTCGACGGCGAGTGGCGGGAGTGGATGCCGGCGGCGGAGCAGCTGCTGAAGGCGGCCGTCGCCTCCTCGTCGGGCTAATATAAATATATATAAATATATATAAATATATAAATATATAGATATATATTTATGCGCGCCGACTTTTCGCCCCTTTCACGCTCTGTTGGACATGTAAAAGTATGGATGAAAACACATCCCAGACCGCATACGATTGTCTGCTGCCTTTGCAACACATCATCATCATCCCTTCGTGTTGTGGTTGTGGTTGTTGTTTTCTTTTCTTTTCTTTGGTGCCTCTTTTTTCTTTCTTTCTCTTCTTCCGGCTTATCCCCATCACACAACAATTTGAGTGCTGTTTTTTGTGTGTATATATGTACAGAGCACCGAAATGGTTCTTTGCCACACCGACCACTTCAACACACAAACACACAAACACACACACACACACATCATGCCACCCGCGCTGGTCTTCCGTAACTCGTTCTTCATTCGCACCGAAGGAACAACAGCAATCACGAAGAGCACCGCCCTGGCGAGATATTATTTTTAAGGGTATGGGTTTTAAAAAAAAAAATGAGCAGCGAAGTGGTGTCCTCTGGACTTTCCTGTATGAGCAGGAGAGCCAGTGCTGCTGCTGCGTTGCGGTCACCCCCATCCACGCACATATGGAAAGACACATGGATGCGCGCTGCATACTGGCCAATTACCGCCACCCCCGCTTCCCTCTCTCTTTTTTGTTGATATTGTGTGGATCCACAAACACACACACACAATCACCACTTGACGTTCCTATGCGACCACTAGAAGCGATCATTTGTAGGAGACGTGGCGCATAGATACATATGCCCGTCTGAAGGCCACAACACCACCGTGTATCATATTTTTTACTTAATTTTCGACGACCTGTACGGAACGCTCTGAAGAAAAAGAAAAGGAAAAAACACGACTCATCATCTAATATTGCGTAGCTTATTTCTTTTCTCTTGCTACTTTGAATACTATTCATATAAAAAAAATAGCTCCCCATCGTCTTTTCATTCTCTTTTTTCTTTTCCTTCATCCACTCGAGCGCTTACAAACCTCTTTAGCGCCGCCACACACACCTCCAACCCCAACTCGCTCCCTTTTGCCTGTTCTACCTATTTCACTT
>AUXJ01001773.1:0-23774 GCA_000482205.1 Herpetomonas muscarum
TAATTCGTACCTTCCCCCCCCCCCTCTCCTCTACTCTCCTCATGGGCGCGCCAGGCACCTTCGGACGTCCACAGGCACCCCCCCACCCCACCCCTTTTCTTGAAGTGAGCCGTGTGTCAGCTGGCGAATGCGAGGCTGAGGAGAAAGTGACCAACAGAGACGGCGGTGAGAAACGCCTGGTAGCCGAAGCGGATGAGCGAGTCCCTCTCGCGCCACCGCACCTCCTTCCACAGCGTGGTCGGGTCTACCAGCAGCGAGTGCCGCCGCGAGACGTACGCGTCGTACAGAATCTCTAGAAGCGCGAGCAGAAACATTGTCTTGGCCCGCATGAGCAGTCCGTGGAAGAGGGAGAAGACCCGCACAGACATCTGCGCGACGAGGAGGGGGTTGCCGAGACGCTCCAGCGCGATCGCGTCGAGGCGCTTGTCGGCGTACATGCGCAGGTGCGAGAGATACAGCGCGGCGACGGCCATGTTGACAGTCTGCAGCACAAAGGCAAGCGCCCACGACGCAATCACCGTCACGAGGTGCGCAAAGACCATGAGGACGAAGCAGACATGCATCGTGCAGAAAACCATCGCCTGCCGGCGCTCCGTCGTGCTAGAAGATTTGCCCTTGTCGAGGAGGAGCAGGTTCACCCACTCGAACTGGCGCCGCAGCGCCGCCGCTAGACGCTTCGAGTCCTCCATCGTGGGGATGTGATATCGGCCGTTACCCTCCGGATGGAACAATCACAGCAGCCCAGACACAATAACAGGGCGATAATAGAGCCACTG
This sequence comes from Herpetomonas muscarum, assembly GCA_000482205.1. Taxonomy (NCBI): domain Eukaryota; phylum Euglenozoa; class Kinetoplastea; order Trypanosomatida; family Trypanosomatidae; genus Herpetomonas; species Herpetomonas muscarum. Next base: position 777 of record AUXJ01001773.1, read on the forward strand.
GAGAGATCTGGCACAAAAATAAAGAGGGGGGGGAGAGAAGGGGGATATGCTAACAACTGCTGCGTTCCTGCGAAGGCACATGCACACGCTGCACAACATTGTACCCAATGGTGCAGAAGGGGGTATCCGGCAAACCAATAAGGGCGCAACAACTCACCCTCCCCCTCTTTCTCATATACAGATATACATCCAGGTAATTTGTTCAAGGGCGCATCTAATAAATTGCAGGCGACTCTGGGGGAGGCGCGAACTGTTTGTTTGTCGAGTTCATCTTCTTGTTTTCGAGTTTATTATGATGATCCGCCTCACGTGTTCGCATCCGATTAGAATCCGTAAAGGTGCGTCACGGTTAGGAGGAAGGGGGGAGAAGGGGGGAAGGTAAGTGGGAGGGAAAAGTAAACAGGAGGGGTCTGGGAAGGGGGGGGGGGGGGGACGAACAGACAAAACGCCGTTGTCACCATTTTCTCCCCATTTTCCGCAACTGCGCCGCCGTTAGGCGTAGTGGAAAATGATGGAGAACACCATGACGATCACGAGTACCACGATCATCACCAGCTCCGTCCCGATAAACACCCACGACTCCCTCTCACTCATCTTCGCGGTGCGCCAGAGCTGCGTCGCGTCAACGTAAGCGTTCCCGCACTTCACACGCCAAACCACAATGCCAAGCGCGGTGAGATTGAAGAGGCCGAACCAGAACTGTCCGCAGCCAAATAGCACCAAGACTTGCACGACGCGGACGGCAATGTACCCGTCAACGATGGGGTTCACATTACGCTCGCACTCCATCGCGCTCGTGTGCTTTTCAATGTAGTCATTCAAGGCGAGGGCGTACATGATCGTCATGATAAGAAGGGCCACCTGCGTCGCCATGAGCGCGACCCACGTTCCGATAAAGTGGTACCAGCTCAGACAGAAGGCGACAATGCCGAGGACATAAATGAAAAGAAACAGGCGCGCCCGGCGCCGCTCCGACGGGGAGTGGCTGCTCGGGTTGCGCAGTGTCTCAAACACATCCCGCTGGCTTTGAACGAGGCGCATCGCTTTGGTGTGGACGTAATTTGATTTTTATATATCAAGAATTTCAAAAGGAAAGGAATGCAGAAACGGGGGAAGTCTATATGGTTGCCAGACACGTTTAGGTGACCGGGCCAACAAGTTGACTCGCCTAGAAAGAAAGAAGGGTTGGGACCGCGCTGCAGGAACCCGTTCCCTTGTTATTGTATGTTGTTCTTGTCTTCTCGAGATGTTTCTTCGTTGCAGGTGACGCCTGCACGTTCGTACCCTAATGTAGAGACGAACTGGGAGGATATGTATGATGCCAAAAACGCGGCGTTGCAGATCAGCTATATTTAAAAAAAAAGAATAAAGATTGTATCCAACTTGCGAAAGTATGTGGTACCCTGCGCTTCTATAGAGAACAGTGTTGATGAGAAGAGAGAGAGTGGGGGGGGAGGGGGGGGGAGAGAAGGCGGAGAAGGGGTGGCACTAACAGTGTAGAAAGAGTAACTAATTGAGCATGTCTTCATATTCATAGCGCCCGCGGCTCCAGGTGGAGGGCGAGCATCCCACTTGAAAAGACAGTTCGGGTATCACGAGCGAAATAAGGCAGCCGCACGGAAGACATGCATGAGCCAATTTGGAGCACACAAACACCCAAACGGACAGAAATCAACAGAAACAATGACTCGAACGGCAGCGGTGCACATCTTTCGTCATGTGGTTGGATTCTCTGTACTCGAATCTGAATCTATTCCGTTACTGCCCATGGTTACCATTTGCTTAGTCATCAGGACTTGCGGGGACTTCTCACCAGCATCTCTTCACATCCTCTCTGTTCGCGGCGTTCTTATTTTTCTTCTTCTTCTTCTTCTTTACGGACAGAAGTGCCCAGGGAAGGGTGGAGAACATAAGTCGGCAACGAAAATCATCTCATGTATATGTCTTCTTTTGACTTGCCGCTGAAGCTGACAGCTGCGCAATTGTTGTTGTTATTTCTTTTACAAGCGGCACGCACGTACAGTATTGGAGGACCCAATTGTGGTGGTTACTGCGTCACACGATCACCATTCGACCGTCGCCACCGGCAAATATGCGGATCAGCATCTGTGCTGTGCCCACAACGGCTCGCAAGTGTTTTCCTGCTCTCAGATTTAACACGATTATTGCGCTTCCTCGTCGTGTCTGTCGTCGTTTGATTCATATCGCCGCATTTTGTAGCGGTGCTGGCGTTGATGTTGCTTTCAAAAGGGAGCACTCCGTCGTTTGTTTTCCCCTTTGTTGAGCAAGGGGAACAGGAAGGCCTTTCCATAGAACAGACGAGCACAGACAGGGGCCGCTGGCCTCACAGCTGTACAAGAATAGAAAAAAAACAAGAAAATTGCCCCCTCCTCAGCCGTACTTCGTGATAATCGCAAAGACCATCGCGACCATGACGGCGATGATGAGGACGATGTCGACGGCGCAGTTGATGTACGTCTCCCGCTCATTCTTCCTAATATCGCGCCACAGGTTCGTCGCGTCAATGTACTGGTGACCCTTCTTCACGCGCCAGATGTGCAGCCCAAACGCGATCAGGAAGAGCGGAAAGGCCACCACGCTCCGCAGCCACAGCGACAGCAGGAGCTGAATCACGCGCACCGCCATGTACGCGTCGAGGATTGGGTTGCACGCCCGCTCGCACTCCATCGCCGTCGCCTGCTTCTCGCTGTAGTCGGTGATGTTGAACACGTACATGATGGAGAAGATTGTCTGCACAAACTGGATCAACAGCAGCCCAATCCAGCCGCTGATGAAGTGGAAGGCGTTGCAGACGACGCCGAGGAAACCAATGATGTACACGCACAGGAACAGATACGCCCGCTTCCGCTCCGTCGCGGAGTGCGACTTGGGGTTGCGGAGGGTGTCAATCACCTCCTTCTGATTCTCGATAAAACGCATCATCGACGCAGTTTTTGTTGTTTTCTTAAAAAATGTTGTCCGTTCTTTCTTTTTATTATTGTTGCTTGGTCCTCTGCCTTGCTTGACACTGTCACCAGGAAGATAGAATTACAGTACCACACGCACAGAGAAAGGAAAACTAAAGACCAACAGACGGGAGAAGAGCCCAGTGTCCTTGTGTATCGATTATATGTGTGTGTATGATTACCTACGAGGGGGGGAATGACAACCAAAAGGTATGTATATTGGAGGCCGGACGTCGTCAAGGACCTTTTAAAAAAAAGTTGCTATAGCGTGACTATAGGAAGATCAATTACGCCGTTGTAGGAGCGCGGACAAATACAGAGCAGGATACGGAAAGGTAAATTCTGTCGAGGAGACTGCAACCCAAAAAAAGAGCATTGCATGCATGCGCAACATGCCCAAAACGAACAGCTGATGGTTTGTATCAGGTCGTAGATGCAGTGTGGAGGGACAGAGGTTCACGATCATGCTGCCCCTCCTTGACTGTTTAAAGATATTCGGGAGGCTGGCGGTCGATATGAAAAAAAATAGATGTTTTTTGATATGTGTTCTTTTTTTTAATGGCATTGCATTCGCTGCTGCACTGAATGTATCTTTACTTCGCAACCGCATGATTTCCTTCGTGCGAGGTGCTCGCTACGTGCTGGTGTCCCTCTTCACCCCCTTCATCGTCGCAGGGCCGTCGCACACTTTGTCTCCCGCGACTATCCTGAGCGCGAGCCTTAGGAGTTGTTGAAGGACCACCAGGTGATGTTGCGCGCGCCGGTGGCGATGAGGCTGTAGCGGGGGTTGACAGCCATGCCAATGACCACGTCGCTGTCCTTGGACTGCACCTCGTACGCGATGGAGCCGGGCTTCACGCGGAAGGTGGGGAGGAGGGCGCCGTGCTCGCTGAGGTGGGGCGACAGGTCGTCCTCCGGGTTGTAGCCCTCGTATACGAGAAGGTGGCGGCCATGCTCCATGCTCACCGTCGGCTGGGCGATGCGGGATAGGGGGTCGTGCGGGTGGACGTACTTGGCACCGACGGCCTCAGCCGAGCCGTTAAAGTGCCGGCGGGCGTCGTTGTGGAAGTAGTTGCAGACCACCTCCGACAGGTTCTGGTTGTACACGACCACCTCGCCGCTGGAGGCGGTGAGGAGGAGGTGGTCGCCGTCGGCGCAGTACTCGATGCCCTTACACACCTTCGCGTTGGCGGTGCTCTCGCGGAAGATGTCCTTTGTCTCGATGATGAAGACGGGCATGCTGAGCATGAAGCGGCGATCGAAAATGGTCACCCTCGTGCCGTCGCCGACGCCAAAGGTGTTCCCGTCCGGGCTAAAACTTATGGCCGCCTGGGGACCGGAGAGGCTGTGCTCCGGCGACGCCGCGACGGCACCGGAGATGAGCGGGTGAAACAGCGCTACGCACCGCTTCGGGCTCACAACGGCGGCGATGACGTCCGTCGCCGGGCACTGCGTAAGCGCGCTGTAGACTGGCTGGCTCGGCACCGGCTGCAGCTCCCTCTCGTGGTCGTTCAGGTACGCCATCTCGCCCACAAACTGCGCCGTCTCGAGGTTCAGCAGGTGCAGCTGCCCGTCAAGGTGGTGCCGCGGCGCGACGCAAGCGATGCTGCTGGACTGCGTGAAGCGGGCCAGCCGCGCCCCAACCGCCTCGGAGCGGATCGCGTCGGTAGTTGTGAAGGTTGCCACGTCGATCACCCGCACGGAGTCATCCGCGTGGGTGGAGAGGAAGAAGTTTCCGTCGCGGGAAAAGTCCATCGACGTCGGCTTCGGCTCATTCAGCCGCGAGTAGAAGAGCGACGCGACCTCCACCGGCACCTCCGGCGTGGTGGCTGAGCTAAGGGGTGGCGGGGAGGGCACTGCCGCGCCGTTGGCAACCGGTGCCGCCGTGGACGACGCCCCATTCGCGCCCGCGTGGGCTGACATTAAAGCCTAGGATTATGATCTATATTATACCGGATTGTTCACCTCTAACAAAGAGGGGGCCGTGGACAAAACAACGGGAAAGAGAACAAGAAACAGAGAGGTCGTGAGGGCAACACCTAATAAGAATTAAAGAGCCCACTGAGTCCTGCCTTCTTTTTCTGCCCAATTCCCCCTAGGAAAGCCTTTTTGTTTCTATTGATAATGAGAAGAGATGAAATGAACAGTATACACGCGGCTAATACTGAGGAAGAAGGAGCGGGGGGGGGGGAGGGGGGGATTGCACCCCGAGCAAGTGCTCTACTCTGTTGGCAGCGGCTTCTGACGGGCACGGCTAAAAACAGCCCGCTCTGGGAAAAAAAAATGACGAGTAGAGAACACAACGAGTTCTATAAGGGGAGCTGCGGCGGCACCAGAGTATTTTTGCACTTGCAATATATACGTTGAGTTCCTTGATATTGACACAGCTTGAAGCGCAATGCGTTTGTGAAGATGTGTGATAGTAGGGGGGGGGGGGAGGGGAGACGGAAGAGATTCACCAGCAGAAGAGGTTATACGGAGAGAGAGCATATACACAACACAAGTGAAAGAGAGTCATGGGAGAGGGAATACGCGTCACAACAGCAGGAATTAGTAACAATCGATGAGAGCACTGCTACCTGCATCAGCTCTTCCCCGATAGTGCGGACAACAAGAAGACAGAGTGAGAGAGTGGGCAGCGGATGTACACAAGTGAGGGATACACTGGCGCGATCGCGCTCGTCGGCATCGCATCTCACAGCCTTCCATCCACGCTGGCAGCCCCATACAAGACGACCACGCATCACCGATTCGCCTCACACCGTGACAAAGGGGCGTTTGAGCAATTTGTATTTCTTTAAAATTTTATTTTCCTTCCCGTGTGTACCTCTCCCGACTAGGAGGGTAAAACACTAGGTAGTGCTGCTGACAGGGAAATGGGGAGGGGGGGGGGGGGGGGGCGAGGTCGCAACAGCTATGACAGCAAACAGCTCCTCCCTCAGGGGTCCCCACCATCCTTCCGCCTGTGTGTAAGCATTTAGATCTTAATCGTGGGTGTGTTATTACGAAATGTATATAGATGGTGCTCACAAACCTCCCGCACCAGTGCACCCTGGATAATCGCGACGACAGCCCACCACTCCCCGCAATGTTCCACAAAGTGCCCAATCGTCGCATTGCTTCCGCACTACTGCTCGAAGGGCAGGCCGATGGTGAGAAGGTTAATTGGGGGCAGCGTCTGCGTTTGGGCGGTCGCTACAATGTTGGCGATGCCCCCTCCGGGGGCCTGGCTGCGGCCCGACACCACCACCGGCGCCGTCCGCGTGGCGTGGTCGTGGAGCTCCAGCGCTGCCTGCACCAACCGCTCATTCGCGTCCGCAGCGGCGTGCATCCAGTGCGCGACTAGTGGATCGAGGAAGATGGTGGCCAGGAGGTGCTTGTGCTCCGAGTGCGCGAGCACGCGGCGAACGCGCAGCAGCGCCCGCACAACGTACTGGCGGCCCAGCAGCAGCCGCGTGCCGACAACCGCAAAGACGCGCTGGACGACGCCAAAGTGGCGGTGGAGGGGGTACACGAGCACCCGGCGCGCGAAGGCGACGCAGGCGTCGTAGATGCTGTCCGGGGCGTCAAGGTACCCAAGCGAGGGGCTGAGCGTCGTCAGGTTCCACAGCGTCTCGCTGCAGCCCTGCCCCTCCGTCACAATGTCGTCGTAGGCCTCGGCGAGTAGCAGATCCACCGTCAACGCGGCGACAGAGGCGGCACTGGGCGGGAACAGTAGCCGCGGCATCTTCAGCCGCAGAAGGGCGTCGTTCTCCTCAGTCGTGAAGGTCAGCACCGGGCGGTTACGGGGCACGGCCAGACGCGTCGCTGCCGCCACCGACAGCTCCGCTGGCGTCGACTGCGGCGACGGGGCTGTCGGCGCAGCCTCCGGCGCGGCCACCTCCTCAATGAGCGGCCGCGTGAACTCAGCCACGTTGCCGCGCCACACGTCGACGCTGCCCTCCCCGCCCGCGGCGATGGTCGTCTCCTCCTCCTCAAGCCCCTCGTCCTCCGGGCGCGGCCGGCGCGACGCCTCCTGCGGAAGGCTTGCAAAGACAATATCATCCGACCGCAGCGCGCACTGGAAGTCGCGGATGTGGGCCGGGACGTAGCGGAGCACGGCGGCCACCTCCCCGTCCTCGTCCTCGAAGGCCACGAGCACCGCCTCCTCGTCAAAATCCGCCGCCTCCGCCTCCAGCCGTAGCGCCCGACGCGCAGCCGCTGTTGTCGACTCCGGGTCCGGCACCGCAACCATCTCGCTGACAATGTCAGCGTCCACATTGCGGAAGAGGCCGCTGAAGTGGGAGGCGTAGCCGTAATGCGACCCGCCACCCACTTCCCCCTCGCCCGCAGCTGCACCGGCTGCTGCCGAGATTGCGCCAGGGGCCCGCAGCGTCTGGATAAACTCCGTCTCCACCTCCTCCTCCGCCTCCGGGGAGGCTTCCGCCGCCACGTCGCCGACGACGGTGATCAGCGTCTTGCGCTGGAGGTCGGTGGCGATGAGGTAGGCGGGGTTGTCAAGCTGCGTGAAGGACTCACCGGGGGTGGCCTTGGGGAGGTGAACCGACAGCGTGTTCGTCTCCAGGTCGTACGTCGCCCGCTCCCCCTTGCCCTCCTCCAGCAGCTCGTTGAACTTAAGGCGCAGGTAGTAGGGCCGGCAATGGAATGTGAACTGCGTGCCGTTGATGTCAAAGGCCGACTCGAGCACCTTGCAGATGGCCGAGAGCACAATCTTCACAATGACAAACGCATCCGTCTGCTCGCATGAGAAGACAGGGGTGAGCATTTTGTTTTCTTTTCGAGGACGAAACGGAACAACAACAAAGGAAAAGAAATGGTATACGCAGCCCGCTGAACTTCAGTCGCCGAAGACTATTTTGGTGTGATTGGGTATTGGCAGTTTGTTTGGTGCCTCAGCAGTTGCTGTCGTTTTTATTGCTATTCATACGGAAGGAAGACGATAAAAAAAGATGATAATTGCGAAAGTGGGGTTGGCATGGTGAGTTCTCCAGAAGATACGGCATCGGAATGTGTTGCGATGGTTGTTGTTGCTTTTCATTCATTCGTGCTGCCTCACAGTGAGTATTCATTTCCCACGGGGGGAGGGAGCATTGGCTGCTGCCGAGGCGCGACACAACGCTTCCTGCTGTACTTTGGTTTTTCCTGCAAGTGTTATCACTGCATACGTGGACACGTCAGCTCCGCCAACGCATGCGCGGTAGACAGAAGGGGAGGCCCTCTCCCCTCCCCCTACTGCCCCCGCTCATGCCGTCTTTGGTAGTCGTAACAAAAACAATACACGCGGAATCGGAAGGCAGCCTTGTGAGGGCGAGGCGTGCGGGGCGGCTATGCCCCTAGCAGCGTGATCTCCCGCGCTGCCGCGTCGTTGCGGCCCCCGGGCGACAGCTGCACCGCGGTGCGGAAGTCAGCAAGGGCAGCGTCGCGGTCGCCCAGGGACTTGCTTGCCAGCCCGCGCCTGTACAGCACCTTCACCTTGAGATCATCGCCGAGCGGAAACCCCCGCTCTGCGTCCTCCTGCAGCAGCATCGTCGCCACAAGCCGCGCGTCAGCGTACTGATGCAGCTTGATGAAGGCCATCACCACATTTGCCCTGATCACCTGCTCCGCCGTCACAGCCTCCTTGTCCTTCGCCCCCAACGCAGATGTGACGCTGATGCAGTCCTGGTAGCCGGCGACGGCCTCCTCGTAGCGCCCCTGCTGAAACGCAGCGTTGGCGCGCTGCTTGAGCACCTGCAGCAGCTCCATCGCCCGCGCGCGGTCAGAGTCGGGCAGCGGCGGGTCCACGGGAATCTCGCGAGGGGCTGCGGCCGGCGCCTTCTCCGTCACCTTCGCGGGTGGCGAGGAGGTGCTTCCGCGCACGGCCCCGTCCCCGCTGCCAACATTCTTGCGCGACACGATGAAGGCCGCGGCCGCGACGGAGATCGCGAGGGCGGCGACACCAGCCACAGCCACCACACTCGTCCTGCTGTCTACTGCAGATGCCGACTTGGATGACATGCTGCCAGACTCGAACCCACTAGTTTTGTGTTTGTGTGTGTGTATCACCCTGTTTCCTTTCACTGTCGCCGATGGAAAGATATTCGATACAGAAGCTAAATCTGCGTAGAACGTCGAAGAGAGGGATCTGCGACTGTTCGCGAACTGCACCCTGTTGTTGCCTTCGTTTCAAAAGAAGGCACGGACAGACGTGTTCACTGTTCCTCTCTCTATGTATATTAGAGAGAAATAATGTTAGGGGACCTCTGTGCTGAGAAGTGAGGGAAGAGCGCGAAGCGTAATGGATCCCGAATCACATGTGATCGTACTTTGGAGAGAACACTGTGAAGCATTCATGGGCGCATACAAGATCAACAGATAACCACATGAGGAAGTCCTCCAGAGGAGTGGAGGGGGGGGGGGGACTGACTCGCACCACCGGCAGAATGAACAGCAAAGGTAGAATACAAACAGCTCCCCAACGACGACACAGTCATATTGTGCCCTAGCATCAGCCAAGACAAACACGGTACACCTTCTCTTCTTTTTTTTTGGGTGGTCATCGGCCGAGCAAAAAACGAATCCGCTCCTCCGCCGCTCCATTGGAATGGGCAGGAGGATCGACGTCAAAGAGAAAACACTCACACAGGCACAAAAGTGGGGCGATGAACAAACAAAAGTGAAAAGTAAAAATAATCTCTAAGGCGAAAAGAAACAACGAAGATGAAACAGAGAAAAAGAGAGAACAGGAACAGCCAGCGAGAGGAAGGGGGGGAGGGGTCACACACAAACACTCACAGACGTACAATGAACGAGAACAAAAAGAGGAGGTGTCGCTGCCGGACCAGCAGTCGCAGCTAATACGCCGGAGGAGCAGAACCCTGACGAGAACAGGCATTAAGGAAGGGTGCAGTTGAGATTGTGAGAAAAAATATATATATCTACTCTCCCTCATCACCACCCTAACCTTCATGTCGCTCACCAGTGGGTGGCGCTGTTTGTCTTCCCTGCGAAGTAAAGCAACTCCTCTCGTATTTGGCATGTGTACGGTGCTAGACCCGCCTGTGGATATGACCGCCTTCTTTTTTTTACGAATTAGAAACACGTAATGAAACAAAAACTGTGGATGTCCGTGATGGAAGGTATGTGAAGGTATTTGGCTCTTTTTCTTTCCTTTCACTTTTTTATTCTCTATTACCTGCTCTGAAAAGGAGAATAGTTGCTTCTCCTTTCCCTTTTTTGCATCTTTACGGTGTGTATTGTGATCTGTCAAAAAGTAATCTATCGTGGTGAAATATCGAGAGGCTTCGCAATGTATTGGTGGCCGATTGCTTCCCTTTTATTCTTGAAGGTAAACAGTGTCGGCGAGATTTTTTTTGTGAGGGAATATGTGTGAATGAAATGCGTAGGACATGTTGCAATCCCCGTCGTCATTTGAAGAATAACCGAGTAGGGCGAAAGTGGGAAACTTAAAAAGTTTAAATGTATCCAGCGATTAACGGTATTGGGTAGGAGTCCGCCTGTCCATTTCCGGAGACAGCACCGTCACGACCGTCCCACCAATTTATTCTATGTTATCGCTGAACACACACACACACGCCTCACTTTCCTACATGTTGGTATCGTACGACGACGTACACACATACACGTCCGCCACATCTCCCTTCACGCACGTCCGCCGCTCTTGCTGTCGTTGGTTGTTGTTGTTTTTTTTCCAGAGGGTCGGCAAGTCTCCCCACACAGTGCAATTAGACCGTCTTGGGGCGCTTGAAGAGGAGGACGTTCGGCTCCGGCTTGTGGATCATGTAGTGCACCCACCCCTGCGACTGCTGCACGCCGAGCTGCCGCCACTCCGGGTCCGACATGAGTCGGTTACGCGGCACCAGCTTTGACAGATCCTTGGGCAGAATCACGTGACGGTACTCGTAAATGTCGTCGTAGTACTTGTCGCTGTACATGATCTTGTGGTAAAGCTTCTTGATCGCGGCGGTGGCCTCCATCTTGGCCTTCCCCTCCATCTCAAAGTAATCGGGCATCGGCGGCATTGTGTCGGCACGCTGTGGGAAGGTTCAAAGAGAGAAACAGAAATAGTGCAGATAGAAGCACGTAAAGAGGGGTTAGGAAGACGAGAATAAAAAAAACAGCGAACTAGAGCTGTTGTGTAGTTGGATTGTGAGCGAATAAGGTGTGTTGGAAACTTCTCGAGCGCGTGTCCAATGGAACCAAGGCCATGCAGAAAAATTACAGAGGTATAAATTATACACAGTTCGGGAGGTGGAGATGCTGGCATCATTGACAACACAAGGTGGGCAAACGGAACCGAATGGCCTGGACGATTAGACCTCGCTTGGGATAAGACCCTACGTGACAGAGAGCGCTCTGCGAAAGGGGAACATCATGGCAACTGTTACCCCGACGCACTAACTCCCCACGACTCAACACTTTGGTGCTGTGTTTCATTTTCTTTTTTTACGCCCTCGTAGAAGAATGGGCCGTTGTGAATCCACCGGTTGTGGCGTCCGCACTACCATCACCATAATGATAAGATGAGCACATGAGGGACCTTGCTGGCGGGGCTTTTCTTTTTTATTATTATTTGTTGTTGTTGTTGTTGTTGTTTTTTGTGTGTGTGCACGAACATGCGCCGCCTCAACCTCCCCGGGTTGTCTGCGTATATGCAAGATCTTTTCGAGGGGGGGGGGGGGAGGCCGTAAGCAGAAGACAATGCAGCCTCTTGCTGCCAGTGTAACAGGGCATATTACCAGCCCTTAGGGCCGGCAGCCCAGCCTTTCCCCGCCTGTCCTTCTCCCTCACTCTCCATTTTCTCAAACATTAAGCTTCATCTCCCCTAACACATCGTAGGAGAGCATTGTATGAGCTGGATGTGAGCTTGGATAGGTACGGGGGAAGAACCAAGAAGGTGGGGCATCGGTCGTCGATGGCAGATTAGGCAAAACAATGAAAAAGTGAACGCAAACCACATCACCACACGGAATCATTCGATCAGCTGAAACAGGGGGAAAAAACGGAAACAGAAAGGAAGGACATAAAAAAAAAGGAAAGGAAAACAGAAGAGAAAAACAGGTAGTGGTGTCAGGAACAAAAGAGAGGAAAGGTGTGTGAAGGAAAAGAAGAACGTGGGGATAATGTATTTGAGATGGCGCCCAAAAGCAATTCACAAGGCCACGGGAAACCTCCGATTCTTTGCTTGTGTGTGTGTGTGTGTTTGTGTGTGCTACTAGCGGTCTTGGAGAGCCACCCAGGGCCAAAGAATCAACAGGGCCCGCCGTTAATTTCCCACACCTTCATTCTCTCACACACGCACATTCTATAGAAAGGTGCACAAGGGCACACAAAATTGTGGTAGGTGTTGTTGTTGTTTTTTTGAAAATGGCAGATTTCCCCCCTTTTCTAAGCTAAAGGGTTAAAGAGAAGGAAGTGGCTAGGAGTATAAGAATAGTAAAGAAACGGATCCTCGGGGCAGATCGAGAGCTGCTAAACAAATACAGTTTGCACACGCACACCGACACCTGACCAGGACGCCTTTGTGTTTTTTTTCTTCGTCACGTGCGCTTCCTTCTATTGTGTGCTCTATAGGTTATCGTTGTGCTTTCACTTGCGAGACACCTTCTTGCCCTTGGTGGCCTTCTTGGCCTTCTTGGCCTTCTTGACCTTCTTCGTCTTCTTGATCTTGAGGGCCTTCTTCGCCTTGGGCTTGGTGCTCCTGGTCTTCTTCGCGGCGGTGCGCGGCTTCTTGGCCTTGACGGACTTGGCGGCCTTCTTCACCTTGCGGCGGGCGGCCGTCTTGGACGGCTTCTTCTTGCCGCTCACGCGCTCGAGGCGCGCACGCTCCTTGCGCCACAGCTCGCCGATCTTCTGCTGGCGGCGCTGCGGGGAGAGGCTCTTGAAGCTGCCCTTGTGCTTCTTCACGAAGGCGGCGTACTTGCCGCCAAAGTGGTTCGTGTAGCCGCTCGCGCGCTTGTTGAGGGCGGTGCGCTGTGCGGGGGTGAGGGCGCGGTACTTCTTGCTGATCGTCTTCATGGTCGGCTTGCGGGTCGAGACGGCGTGCACCTCCTTCACGTAGAGGCAGAACGGCGAGATCTTCCGCGCGACGAAGGTAAGACGGAACATGGCTGCAGCAGTAGCTCTTCGGAGCAGTGGTTGGGGTGCCAAAAAGAGGCTGCTTGGGGGAATCTAGTTTTTAGTGGTAGGGGGAGGTTAGAAATAGCGACTTGTGGAATCGTATCACTGTAAGTAATGGTGCAGGTTACGCAGAGGTCTTTCATATATGTATTTTTTGGTGGTGGTGATAGTCGTGGTGGTGACCAATTGAAAAGCGGAAAATCGGAAGACAGAGGAAAAGAGGGCAGATATTTTAGAAGGAAAGGAAAGAAATGAAACAGTAGCGGAGTTGTCGTCCGAGTCGGGCTGCACGCAGGCCCTTGGAGAAAACCCATCATGTACGTGAACAGTCGCTCCATATATATATATATAGGAGAGTGGGTGTCAATGACCGCCCATTGCCCAACTCTGCAATCTATTCTTTCAGCAGTGCTCCTGTGAGGGCCAGAGCATAAGTCCTCCAGTAGATCCCCCAGCCGCATTCGACACCGGGGGGAGGGAGGGGGGGAGGCACGAGAGGTGCACCTCCACCACTTCACAACACACTGGAACAAAGGGAGCCACGTCCTTTCCGCGTCTCACCCCACTCGATCATTCCTTGGGAGTGGAACAGAACGAAAAAAGGTGACGGGATAGCTCTCTTTTTGTGAGCGTGACTGTGTGTATTAAATCTCTCTTGCCACATGGTTTGAATGTTTTCCTTCAGTTTCCGCGGCGGGCGGGAGTGGCCTTGTATGCGCACCCTCGGTGACCCCTCGCCCGGAGCTGGGTATCGCCATGTATGCATATATATATATATATATATAAACAAAAATCATCGCTGCACGTAAAAGCACGAGGGGGAGTTGGAGAGTAGTGGGAGTATTGGGAGGAGGGGGACAATGAGGGAGAAGAAAGGGATAAAGCGTGCACGACATGGATGAAGAGCACAGGAGAACAAACCAATGAGGATTTTTAAAAAAAAACAACCATCACACCAAGAGTGTGAGCACAACGAGCTGACGAACGCCCTCATCGGAAGAGAAGAGAGTTACAGAGGGAGGAGGGGCGGGAGGGAGGGGAGGGGGGGGGGGGAGTCTCGAGAACCCGAGAGGAGTAGCGCGTTAGTCGCAGGGACACGCGCATAAAAATTTGCGGGAACCGTCCCCAAGAGGGAGAAAGAGCCCTCCTATCCTCGAATCTATGGTCCCACACTACTACACATATGAAATGTGCTCGTGTGTGTGTGTGTGTGTGTGTGTGATTGTTTCGTAATGAGCTGGAAGGTGGAGGCTGCTACACGAATCTAAAGGTGGAGCAGCACGAGAGGCCCCCGCCGTTGCTGGTGGGAAACGGAAGGAGTCTCACCTTCCACACGTGCCATGAGCAGCTAAACGCCTGGGGCCGGGCTGTTGGGGGATACAGGTGTTGAAGCCCACAGGAAATGCTCCCGTATATAGGGACTTGGATATAAATATATATAAATATATATATATATATATATACATTTATATTAATATATGTATGGATATGTTTGTGAAGAAGTGTCTCCTCGAGTCACTCCTCTCCCTTTTTTTCTTCTTCTATGGTGTGTTGTAAGTTCTAGTGCTACTTCTTCTTGCGGGGCGCTGCGGGGGCCTTCGGGACGGCCCGCAGCGGCTTGGACGACGCCTTCACCGCCTTGGCAGCCGCCTTGACCTTCTTCTTGGCCGGGGCCGCCTTAACCTTGGCCTTGGCCTTGGCCGGGGCCGCCTTCGTCTTCTTCTTTGGTGCCTTTGGGATGTGTACGGTGCCGTTGGCCTTGAGCTCGGCCCACAGCGCGGCCACCTTGCGCTGGCGCTCCTTGTTCGACAGGTGCGTGAAGCGCTGCGCGTACTCCTTCTGGAAGCGGTTGTAGGCGTCGAGGGCGGGGTATGTCATGCGCTCGGCGCGACGCTGCAGCGCCGCCTTCTCCGCCTTGGTCAGCTTGTGGTAGGCCTTGGAGGCCTCCTTGGCGGGGTTCTTGCTGCCAGCGAGCTTACCCTGTGCGCTCAGGTCCTTCATGAAGAGGGAGAACGTGCTAACCCTCAGTGCGACGGGGGAGCGGCGGAGCATCGTGACAAGGAGAGCTTCAGCGAAGGAAGAGGGAATAATATATACGGCAGGAGGTGAGGGTCTGCAATTCGTTCAGATGTCCCAATGTGGAAGAACGGTGCGGGGCTTAATCTAAAATAAAAAAAAGTTGCCTTGACCAACCTTTCTTCAACGTTTGGGGGGTGTGCGGGGGGTGGGAGTATGTGTGTGAAGCAGTCTTTCAGGAAAAAAGGGAAAGGGCAGGAGAGGAGAGGTTTTCGTCACTGGCGGTCAGTCCAGAGGGCACACACATATTAAACAGCAAAGAGGAGAATCAGTCGATATTGCGTCTCGTACCGGCGAGAACAACCGCGGGAAAAAAAATATAAAAGAAGACAAGCTGCGTGCTCTGGGGGAGGGGCCTCCCCCCTGCGCTAGCTCCAGCTCCGATGGAAGGGCGGGCAGTTCTTTACGTCAACCGTTAGCATTCCCAAGAGCCCACCGCAACGACGAACAGAACGCCAAGAACGGAGTGATCTTTCATACGTTCACCAAAGTGCACTGCTGTGTAGGTATGCTGGTAGATATACTTTTGTGCATGTGTGAAATTTTACGGGGGGGGGGGAGGGAGGGGGCAGCAACTCTGCACCCCACTTTCCTTTCCCGCGAGAAGTCAACATCTTGGGGTAAGCGAACGGTGGTAAACTATACATCATTAAGGGGGGGAGAGGGGGCAAAACAACCCCCCATTCGGCGCAAGAACAGCGATGCTCGAGAGCCATCGCAAGGGCCATTCAGTGGTGACGGGAAAGACCCCACGAACAACAACAAGAGAAGAGTTTCCACTCTCCCTGGGCGAGGGAGAGCACGAACAGTTTTGTGTCTACTTGCCGCCCTTCTTGCGCTTCCGGTCACCCTTCCGCTTCAACTCCGGTACCGGCTCCTCCTCCTCTTCCTCCTCCACGGCGGGGTCGCGCTCAACTGGCGTCGGGAACTTTGACAGGCGCAGGCAGCGCGTCGCGACGAGCTCCTCCTGCACCTCCAGCACCCGCGTCAGGGCCGCGCAGGTGGCTGGGAGGGTGAGGCCACCAGTGCAGAGCCACTCCGCGCCGAGGGCGACGGCGACGTCGACGGCGGTGTCGAGCGGTGTGAGATCCTGCGGGTGGATCATCAGCGCAATGCCGTCTGATGCGACTCGACGCTGCTCCGCGCACACCGCCGCGAGGCGGGTGAGAGTGCCGGCGCCCATGAAGTCCACCGGCCCGTACTCCACTGACGGAAAGGCGGCCGGCGGCGCTGGGGCGGGGGCGGTGCGCGGCGGCGGCATGCAGAGGGCGCAGCCGAGGTACGGCAGCGCCCGCCGCAGCCGCGCGAGACCGACTCCGTCGTCCGCGTGGTGCGTGTCGCGCAGGAAGGCGACCGCGCCGTTCGCCTCTGCGAGCTGCTGCTTGAGGTATTCGGTGATCTGCTGCCCGGTCACATCTGCGTCGCCGCCGAACATCGCGTACGTAAAATCGCGGGGGTTGGCCGCCGCCGCCGCGCTTTTCCCCCCACCGCCGCCGCGCTTTCCGCCGCCCCCGGCCGCACCGGCGCCCTTCTTCCCCGACGGGGCCGCAGCGGCCGCGCCGCCGTCAGCGGCGGAAGGGGGCGGCGGCGTGCTCGTCGGCAGCGCCGCGGCGCCGACGGTGACGACAGGGGGGCACAGCCGCAGCCCAAAGCGGAGGGACCCGCCCGGGGTGAGGCTGGCGGCCTGCAGCGCCTCCGTCGCAACCGCCAGCGCATCGGAGATGTTTTCGAAGTTTTCAAGGACGACGGCGCCGTCGGAGCGGATGGGGGCCGCCGGGTTCGCCTCCCGCAGCGCCTGTGCCGCCCGCACGAGCCGCCCCAACAGCGACGCCGTCACGGGCGACATCGCCTGGGGCTCATCGCTGTCGCTGCCGCTGCCGTCGCCGGAGAGGGCAATGTACAGCGTGTGGAGCCGCACGCAGCCGGCGGGGGGCTGCGCGCCGTCGCTGCCAAAGGGCGCCCCAAGAAAGGGGATGAGCACCGACGGCAGCAGCAGCGGCTCGGCGTCGCTGGCGCCAGCCGCGGCGAGGACAGAGTGCGTGTGGCGGTAGAGCGGCCGGTGGAGGCTGCGCGCGGCCGTGACGCACGCCGCGAGGCTCAGCGCCAGCTGCGCGGCGGCCGGCATCCCCACCTCCCTCGTCGTGCTCGCCGGCCCGACTGTGGAGCCGCCCATACCGCCGGAGGTACGCCTCTCCATCGTTCCGGCCAACATGCTGCTGGCGCGCGAGCGGGGTGCCGAGGACGCGATCGACGACCGCGCCGTCGCGCCGGAGCGGGGGCTGACCAGCGGCACCGTCAGGCGCTGCGCCGCGACGACGCTGTCCCACTCCCGCTGCGAGCGGACCCCAATCGCGCGCAGCTGCCCCAGCACGCGCTCGTTCAGGTGCGAGAAGAGGGCGGCGGTCGCGCCGTCTGCGCAGATGCCCAACTTTCCGGTCCCGGCGCCCTCGCCCTCGCCCTCCACCGGCGCGTCAGCAGCGGAGTCGAAGCGCAGCCGCGCGACGTCGACGCTGCCCTCCGCGTGCGTGAAGAGGCCGACCCGCACGCGCAGCCCTTGTGAGCTCTCGACCGCGGCGGCGGCAGCGGTGGTGGTCGCCGGCGCTGCACTGTCAGTGACCCGCTCGTGGGGGCCGTTGCCGGCGCGCAGCACCGGCACGCACGCGAGGTCGTTCACCATGTCGCCCTTCGTCACCTCCGTGAAGTACCCGAGGAGAAACTCACTCGAGTCCGTCGCGCGAGCGGAGACGCACGCGCGCGCGGCCTCGGTCAGCAGATTGGACAGCTTGTGCTCCTCATCGTAGATCCGCCACGACACCGACGTACCCTCCGGCGCGGGGGGCATTGTCTTCTACGCTCTTGTGGGGTCGGTGGGGAGTGGGGCCGAGAGAAAATGTGCCTATAAAAAGGGAAAGTATCGCTCCAACACACGACGCCACGACCAATGGCGAGTCAGTCGTAGGACTTCCCTCGCTATCCCTCCAAAACAAAAAAAAGCAAAGCGTTGAACGCTGCCTGGTGTATATATTTTCCTTGACGTACGACGAGCGCGCGCTGCCCAATAGTGTTATGTAGCCCGCAGCCTCACTAGGACAGAGGAAAAAAGCAACGTGGAGGAGCAGTAGAAAAGTGGAAAAGGGTATTTGCTGTTGGCCGTTTGATGTTTCTGTGGTTGTTGTTCTACTCAAGGAGCGACTGAGCACCGATCACAATCGCGGTGAAGAGAATCCTTCAGACAACATAAATCGTTTTTTTCTTCTTCCACTGCGTGCACCAGTCGATGAGAGCGGCGCACGGAGTGGTATTAGTACTGCAATTGCGCGCGGATGCACAGCAGTGGTGTCAATACTCCGACACACACCCACCAAGAACATCCCCTTGAAACAGTTGAGTTCATCCCAACTATGTTTTATTCTTTTTTTTGTCTTCTCTCTGTTCCTTTGTTTAGGAGACGGATGAACATCACGTCTATCAACGTGTAGTTTAAAGTGTGTGAATAAAGTACCAACAGATCATACTGCGTCGCTTCATCGACAGCAGAGCGCGCGGAGAAGTCACCACGCTGCACGTCTGCAGGGGGGGGGGGGGGCAGCACGCACGCCTGTAGAGAACGAAGGGAGGTGCGCCCTTAAATTCCAAAATACGAAACGACAGGGGGGCAGTGTGGACCTCATAGAGTGGTAAAAGCTCCATCCGAACAGCTGCCCTACACGGCGTGTGCGGCTTCAGCTAACGGGCTGCTCTGTGCCGGGCTGCAGCCGCTGCGCGAGTTGCTGCCGAAACCGCTCCGTGCGTTCGGCGTTTTCGTCAAAGAGGGCGTTGGCGCGGTGGACGGCGCGGGTGATCAATGTCCTCCACGCGTCCCCGGTGAAGCGCTCCGCCGCGTCGCCGCTCTCCGCCATCGCCACCGGGAGGACCCACGTTCCATCGGAGAAGAGGGGGATATCGTACGTCAGTGGGGAGGTGACGCAGCAGGTGATCTTGCGGTGCTCCTGCGTGCCGCGGGAGCAGGAGATAATGCCGCTGTTGCCCTGCGCACTCTCGCTCGCGCACTGCAACAGCGCCGCTGCTGCCTCCACGTCGCGGCAGAGAATGTGGATGATCATGGGCTCGAACTTGAGCTGCAGCAGTTCCGTCTGCTGCGTCAGCGGCGTCGCGAAGGGTGACACGCGCTGCCGCCACGCCCAAAAGGCGGCGAGCGTCGGCAGCAGCTGCGTCTCGACGGTGGCCTCCACGTCGTGTAGAGGGTCGTGCGACTGGAACAGCGTACCGAGGCCGAAGCCGCCGCGCTTGCGAGCCGCGTTCGGCGCCGTCACTGTTCCATCGCTGCGCTCAAACGGCTCGACAGCGGCGTCGTCTTCGATCCTGCCGCGGTGGAAAAGAGCGATGCGGCCGGAGCAGCTGCTGCTCGTGACGTACTGCGAAAAACCGTCGTTGATAAAAGAGACGAGAGGGGCGATAAGCGGGTCGACGCGGCCGGCGAGGCTCTTGTCGTTGGTGTTGTTCGCCAGGTCCTCGAGCAGGACGCGGCGCTGGGCAGAGAAGAGCTGCGACGCCTCCACGCCCGACACGGCCCGTCGCCACACACGTCGGGTAGCGCGCATGGGTCTATCGAATGGGAGTAAGGGAGGTCCTCCATCACGTCCAAAGTCGGGGGTGAACAACACCGGTGGGAAAAAGTAACGGGGGTGGGAGGAGGGAGAGAGGACGAGGAACATATACAGAGGGAAGGCGCACGCACCTGGTCAAGATTTGACATTCCCACAAACAAAGCCATTGTTTGCACAACGCTGCGGGTGCTATTTCAAGAGTATCGTGAACGACCTTGATAACTTTCTCCATCTGCCGCGCCACTTACTTCGTGAGATCCAACGGACAAGAAGTGTCCGGCTTAGTATGTGCTGTTACTGTTTTTTTTTTGTTCTTGCCCCCCGCCGCGACCATCTCCTCTTCTGCCCGGTCGCGTGTACGTGGTGGCAAATTGTGATGATGGGAAAATACCAACGCCTACCGATGGTGTCAACTTTTCCGCTTGCGTCCCCGCCTGAAGGCGGCACACTGTGTCGCTTGAAGGGAATAGGAGTGAGGGTACGCGCTCCTGCGCTCCATTTTCCCTCCGCAGATGAGAAAACCTCAGTTATTTTCAGGAGCAGGGGAAGTGATGTCACGAGCCCTCGAGCTTGTCTAGCACAATCTTGTGCATCGGCGACGCCGCGACCCCGGCCGCAGCGGACGAGGCGAGCAGCGCGTCGAGCTTCGCCTTCTCCTCTTCGACATGGGCCCTCTCCTTCTCCACCTCCTCCAGTGGGCGCAACAGTGGCACGCCGCAGGTCTGCCGCTCGACAAAGCGGCCGTTCAGCAGCTGCAGGAAGTTCGGGTGCTCCTCCAGCTCCCGCGCGATAACAACGTCGCCGTTCTTTGGCGTCCACGGGCTGTAATTGGTGTAGTAGTTGTTCGGGATCAGCAACATTTGGCACCGCGTGCGGCCAATGCCGCTCCCGTCGACAACATACCGTCGCCCCTCCGCCGGGTCGTACGCGTGGTAGGAGTGCATCGTGTAATAGTCCCCCCACACCCCGCCCACGCCGATAAGCAACAGACCCCACCGGCACCACGACGCTGTGCGGCTGTAGAGGAAGTTCTCGTAGGAAAGCCACGAGCTCATTACGGCTGGATTTGTGTGTGTGTGTGTTTGTTTTTGTGGTGTACTTGTGTCTATTGTTTCTGACAGTGTGAGAGGGCAACCGCACGCCAAGGGCCCTGCCACCGATAAATGGTAATGCTGCTGTGTGATTTTTTTCTGTTGTTCTGTAATGCTCCAGGAATACCTGCGCTGAGTGGTAGTGGTGTATGAGACAGGTGGTAGCACATTGCATATACCAGCCGCATGCACGCGTTTCGGTGTGTGTGTAGGAAATTGCGATACAGAAAGGAAAAAAATGAGATGACAGGCGGAGCAGCAAATCAGGAAAGGAAGAAAACACAAGAGTCAATCATCACAATGGTACACGCAATCGGACGCCAAAACAAACGAACATGCATACATGCGATCAATATAGATCATGGGGTTGTGTGAGGGTATGGGAGAATATCCCCTCCCTCCCGCTATTCCTCAGCCACGCTATTTTGACTCTCCTTTTGATGACAAGACGTGTTCTGTATTTATGTTTCTGTGCCGCCTACCATTGTTTTGGTGGCTAATGATGTGTGTGTGTCTTGTCGCCAAGCCCAATATGATATCCGACTCACTGAAGGAGGTGGCACGGCCGACACGAGAGGAGTTGCGTGGAGGCTGTCGTCGACACCCTGTCAAATATGAGAGTGGAAGAGAGAGAGAGCAAGCTCATGGGGTAGCCTCCTCGGGGATCAATTATTCTTCTTCGTCTCCTCGCTGCCGGCCACGGCGTCCTTTCCCGCCGCCCTCTCGCGCTGCTGCAGCTGAGACGCAATCTGCTCCCGCTTCACGACGATGAAGAGTCGAATGACGTTGAAGACGAGCTTCCCCTGCACCAGCACCGCCAGCGCCACCAGCGGCAGCCAATAGACCACCGCGATGAACAGCCCATTCGAAGTAAAGTAGTTCACCCCCTTCTCGGTGAAGAGGCGCTCGCCGTGGTCGATGCCCCAGTTGTTCAGCGGGTACGCCGCAAAGGACAGCATCACGAGGGCGAGACTGAGGGCAAAGAGGCGCTCCTCCGCTTTCGTCCCGGCGAGGGCAAGCGCATGACTGGCGCCCTGCCCGCGGGGACCCCGCGGCCTCCATCGCACAAACACGAGATACAGCACCAACGCCGCAACGGCGAGGTGGAATGCGGCGAGGTAGGTGAAGAAGGGCTCCCGCCAGTTCACGGCCTCGAAAAAGAGCCGCGCCTCCTCAAGAAAGCCCCTGGCAATGTACGGGAGGTCTGCGAAGAGCTCCGAGAGATTCCCAGCAGTGTCGCGCCAGCCCGTCTGTACCATCACCTCCTCATGCGCCTCCCGCAGCTGATCGAGAAACGAGTCCATCCGCACTACACACCCACTTTTTTTTTGTTTTTGAAGGAGCGGATGCTCTGACCTTTCCTCTGACTGATCGTCGACGGATTGCTAGTGGATGGAGCAAGAGAGGAAGAGAGAGAGGAGCATAATAGCGACAAAGGACATTGTACGTGGTCGGTCGAGCCACGTGAGGGAATACACAAACACCATATCCTTATGCCTTCTAGAGAAAGGACCAAGTACTTGGAATCATCTCTTTCCGATGTGTGTAGATGACACTCTCCTCTTCCAACCACCAACAACATGGTCTCTCGATATATTTGTTTCCAGTGCCGTGGGACAATGACTGAGAGGTATACCCCTCCTCTGCGCCCACAGTCGCGTGTGATGGAGTAGAATGTTTTTTTTTAGCACCGTGATGCTCTCCTCCTGAGCAGTCACGGCGACAAGTGCGGTCTGTGTGTGTGATTTGTTTTTCAAGGAGGGAACCACACGCCGCGTGCTCATTGCTGTGCGCTGTTAGGATACTCCATGTGTTGCGCAGCGCGTGCAGCAGCGTCGCAGTAGTGCCTGTCACACTGCCACTGCGGAGCCCTTCCATATGATGTTGTGCTGTCAAGGGGGCCCTCCATGCCGACCACCACACCTGCAGCCACTCTAACGTCGCGGTGCCCTTTCCCCGCCTCGTCGCCCTCCTCAGTCCCACCGGCAACGCTGTCGGCGAAGGCGTCGTCCACAATGATGTTCGCCACCTCGCCCTCGGGCAGCGCGCCCAGGCGACGGCGCGGCAGCAGGTACGCAAAGGGGATGGGCACGAGCTTGCAGACGATCGATATGACGAGGAGAACCCACAGCGCGCTGT
>AUXJ01001776.1:0-10965 GCA_000482205.1 Herpetomonas muscarum
TTCTCTACGTAAACACAGTACCGCAGTACATCGTTCAGAATTACACATATAACGTCTCAGCGGCTCTTCTCCACTTTCTCGCCCCCCCCCCCCCCTACACGTCTTTCCACTTTCGCGACTTGAATCCCTCTTTTCTCTCCCTCTCCCCCTCCTCCACCCTAACCTGATTTGCAATACGATACCAGAATAGAGGTCTGTTATACTACTTTATATACATACATCACTTGAACAAAAATTATAAGCGCAGTTGTGCGCGACAATAATCAGACAGAGTGAAAGCAGCCACTGTAGTGTGGAGGCAAGTGGTACCTAAATAGCTTCCTTGTGATCGTTAGCCAAGCTCGGACTGACACACCTCGGCATGTGACCTCGTTGAGCGTCTTTCCTGTGTCATCTCCAGTGGGAAAAAATATGCTCTGCGTGCGCCAATGAGTCTCTGTTGCAGGAATTTGTTTCCCTTTTTTACAGATATACGTACATGCACCCAGTATTGATGATAGACTATCGTAATTGGGCGTTTGCCGTCCTCTTCTTCTGTATCTATGCTAAATCTTCTCTCTTCCGCGTTGAACATTGTTTTAATCGTAGGCGTATTTCGTTCTCCAATCTCTGCTATTAAGCTCTGACGTGCGACCAATTCAATCTCCGTTGAACCGTACAGAAAGACGAACACACACTTACACACTACTCTAAACACATCCATTCATATTACCTCTTATTCTTCTGCGTCCGCCAGTATACTCTGCGATGTCTGGTGTTGTGCAGCTTGTGGCGCTGTGCATTCCGTTCTTCACGTATGCAGGGGCCGTATGTTTTTTTGGCGTTGAGGTTGTCATACTCTCAGTGTTTGGTGCCTGTGCCTTTTCCGCGTCGGCATTCATCTTCTGGTTGAACTCTAACTATCTGGCGAATACGTACCTGCGCGAGCGCGACCGCCGGGACAAGACGCGGCTTCGCGATGCTATGCAGAAGCTCACAGCCGAAAATACACAGGGTGACCAGGATCGAGGAGAACATGAAGAGGGAGATGGAGGCAATCGTTCCGCAGCTGCAGCTGAGAAAATGCTGCCAGGACCGCGAACGGTGACGCGCCTGTCACCAGTGTTGCCCGCCTTTTTATCGCTTCTTTCAATCGTCTGCATTATCGCCAACATACTCGTCGCGGCCTCGGTCTCCATCTATGAGATACTGACCGAGGAGGCGGAGGGAAAGCCGGAATAGAAGGGAAGAGAATGTACCGTCTGGTAATGATGGTGCCTCATGCTGTATTCCCTCTTCCTCTACCACAAAAAATGAAAGTGCATCTTCCGGCAACACAAACGTATGCTATATACTTCACGTTATGGGGTCATGGGTGGAAAGACCCGGGCGAGGACACGAATGGCGCCCCGTTATTTGTATGTTGTACCCGCGACCAAGCTAGTGTCCAGGGGAAGAGTAGGTAAACGTCTTCGGCAAAAGAAACTAGGTCGCTGCAAATTGTATTGTACCCATGGCATTCTCTGCACTTCTTCCTCACATCCCCCCCCCCCCCCCTCCCTTCCCACACACATAACCATTCCACACACAATCGCACACACCTGTATAAAAGAGCTGAGGCCCTCTTCACTCGTAGGGTCACAAAAAGGAAACGTCTAAAATATTTTCTCGCCGTAGAGGCGATATTGCACATTGTTCTCGAAGTGTTTCAGCCATATTGTATTGTCGACGGACTAAGGGATGGTTCGTGTGCGTGCTGCGTGGGTGAAGCTGCAGGCGGGGCGCGAGCTGGACACGTATCTGCGAAGCCGGGCGTGGCACTGGACCGTCAAGCAGAACTACGCCCTCGCCGCCGATTACGCCATTCGCCTGTTGAACCGCCACCCACGCGAGCCGCTGGCGCTGGTCGTCGGCGAGATAGCGGCGACGCGGACGGGGCAGGACACGTTTGCAGACAAATGCAGGGAGGCGCAGCGGCGGCTGTGTTTCATCCACGACGTGGCATCCGTCACAGCGCTGCTTGACACCCCGCGCGCGATGGCAAAAAATGCCGACGGTCCGGCTCGGGCTGAGGTGGAGGCCCTCGCGAGGGACATTCTTGCAGCGGCAGGGGAGGCGGAGTCTCCGTCGCAGGCCGTTTCTGATGAGCGGGTGGATGTGCTCGAGTCGGAGCCGCTGTCCGAGACGCAGGCGGCGGTGCGGCGCTGCAGCATGCGTGTCAACCCTCAAGGGGCCGTCGCCGAGGTGCTGCAGCCGCGTGGCTCGGTGCACGGCCGCGGTTTGTATGCCATGGGCCGCCTGCCACCGCGGGCTGCGATCTTGACCGACCAGGCACTGTTTGTGCAGCGCGCCGACGAGGGCCGCTGCGCCCACTGCCTTCACCCCGTGCAGGGCGGGCCGTCGAGCAGCGGTGCCGTCAGCTGCCCCCACTGCGACGAGGAGACGTACTGCAGCGCCGGCTGCCAGGAGGCGGCGTGGTCGCAATACCACGCCTGCTGCTGCCGGTCGGTGAACCCCACCTTTGCCGAGTGGGCCGCGGCGATGCGTGAGACGATGTTCAGAGACATTGCTGCTCCAGAGGATAGATCGGTGTCACCGCTGGAGAACTCGCAGTCCCAGGCGCGGGCGGCGCTGTCGTGCCTCGCCGTAGCCAAGTTGTGCGCTATGGCGACAGTGCAGCAGGTGCATCCGCTTGCGCTGCAGGGGGTGAAGGCCCTCCGCGGCACCGCCGAGTACGAGCCCTCGACCGCCCTCAGCGAGATTGGCGCGCTCGCCGTCACGTTGTCCGCGGCGCTGCGGCAGCCGTTCCTGTACATGGAGGAGATCCTGTCGCTCTTTGCGGTGCTCCAGACCAACGAGTTCCTCGTGCCGGGCGGCGTCGCGCTGTACCCCGTCCTCAGCCTCCTCAACCACAGCTGCGACCCGAACTGCTCCATCGTCGTCAGCAGTGGCGCCGGGCCGACGGCGGGTGCCCGCCCCGCCGCGTCCGGGGATACGCGCCGCACCCTCGTCACCCTCCGCGACATTCGGGATGGGGAGCAGCTGTACATTGACTACAACGCCCACCTGACGAGCACGCTCGACTATGAGCAGCGGAAGGCCCTCTGCTCGCAGCGGCACTTTGAGTGCTTCTGCGCCAAGTGCGTCCGGAGGGAGTGAGGCGTACTGACGGTGGACGTCGTCATTGTTCTCGGCCCCGACAGATTCTAGCGCGGTTATGGACCTTATCCTGTGGGATGGTTGTAAAGGGGTCAGCTCCTATCTGGAAACAACAACAAAGCAATTGTCGTGAGCCAGCTGCTGTTAAAAAGTTTCATCTGCTGGGTCCCATCGTCACCAAATTCCCGCACTTAAGAGCTCTGACCCCCCCCCCCCCTCTCGTTTGTCCTATTGTAGCTGCACCGGTGCGTACTTTTCCTCTTTACCAGACCGGTGTACCACTCCTCACATAACACGCGTAAATAAATCAGACCAAGCCCATGACTAGCGATATCAAACTACCTTCTCGCATCGCATAGAGTTTTTTTTTGGACAACAGACGATAATTTCGTGAACCCCCGAAGAAGAAGCGATACAATGCTACATGTGACCATTGTTGACTGTGTGTGCTTCCTTCTCTGCGCAAATGCACCTTTCAGAGGCGAATGCAGCTCCTACTCAACTGTGCATTCTTGTCTCTTATTCTAACCTTGCGTTTCAATAATAACACTGATCCTGCTCCCGTCTTTACAAGAACAACGAAAAAAAAAGGTGGGAAACGTCTGTATCAGCGGCTAGGCGTACTAATGTTTAAACGGACTTGTAGGAGAATCTGCGCGGTTGATGCACCCTCTTCCCTGACGGCATGGCTGTGGAAGCTGCACGCGCAGGTGGAGAGGCTCCCGCCTGCAGCAGGAGGCACGCGACTCGCATCACCGGCGGATTTGAGTGCGTCAAGCAGCCCAGTGTCTCCGGATACAGTGTGGGCGGAGCTGCACCGCGTCGCGCAGCACGCGCACTCTTTGAAGGAAACCGACTCGGTACTTTCCCTGGTCAACGCGCTGTGTCGTAAAGGGCTTTACCCGCCGTCAGGGGCACCCTCCACTGAGGTGGGGGAGATGGTTGGGAATGCCAGCGAGGGGGTGTGGGCCGTCCTGGCCAACCGCCTCCTCACCTACGCGCAGGTGGAGGCAACGTCGGTGCTGCAATATCCGGGCAGGCCACAGGAGGAGGTGCTCGCCGCACTCTACCAGGAGCCCAGCCCGGGTAAGTCGGTCCTTTCTGGCGCGACAATGACGGTGCCCTGCTCGAGGGAGACGCTGCTGATGACGGGCGGTGTCGTGCCCCTCAGCTCCCGCGCCCCGTGCGACGACGGCCGCAGCCTTGGCGTCTTTCTCGAGCACTTTTGCAACGCCGTCGACGCGGGTGCCATCGACGCCGCCGTGCTGCCAGTGGAGCTGGCGGGTGTGTCTGCGGCGGTGGTTTCCGTGATGTCGCGGAACTCGGCCACGTTGCTGCTGGAGGCGACGGCGGCTAGTGTTGCCCGATTCATGCTCCTCCTCTACCGTGTCGACATGGCAGCGGACGGACAGGGTACTACTGCCGAGGGTGGTGACAGCAGTGCGGGCGCGGAGCACCGCACGGAGGGATTCTTGCTTAATTTATGTGCTAGGCTGAGTGCTGACGTCACGCCCAACGCCATCGGCGCGCGACTGTGTGCGGTGGGCCTTGCTTGCGTTATTGAGCAAAGCAAACACGCAGCACTAGCGGAGGAGCAATCAACGGGTGCCTCGGTGGGCATGCAACAAATGCTCCTGTCACAGCACTTCTTCGAGGAGAGTCCGCGCGCTCGCGCGGTGCAGCTGCAAATGCTCCGCATGGCCTCGGAGTCACTGTACCAGCACTACGAGCGTGGGGCCGCTGACACCGGCGGCTCGGACGCCCGAGCTAGCGGGAAGCCCCGGCATCTGCGGAGTACTCCGGCGTACCCGCGGCTGATGATGGTGCCGCTTTTCCAGAGCTTCCGGTCCTACTACGAGGCGGTGTTTCAGTACAACAATGCTCACGGCAACCCGCTGGAGCTCAGCGACGCCACGCAGCAGGTGGTGCGCGCCGCTGTCTCGCTCGCGACGCTGCGCGCGCTGCGCGTGGAGGCGGTTGCGCCGGATCAATTCCTCCGTGAGAGCATGGCGGTCGTGGACTCGTGCCCGGGTTCGATGGCCATTGAGGGCGAACTCCTCGCCGGCAAGGTGGCACTGTTTGACTGCTTCGACCTCGACGAAGAGGGTCGCGCAGCGCTGTATGACGACCTCATCTCGTCGCTGCGCCACCTCGTTGACCTCCGCCCCCGCACCGGCGACGTCTTCGGCGCTGACGGCAGTGGGTCCGCTGATGGGGATGGTGTGGAGGGTGGTGAGGGCTACGTGGATGAATATGGTCGCGCCGGCGGCGGGGCGGCAGGCGACGACGCGGCCGCGGCTTCCCCTTCGTCTTCCGCTGATAACACTGTCGGCAGCAGCAATAGTGGCACAGATATGGACCCCACTAGTCGCCGCATCCTACAGACGGCGCACGAGCACGTGATCCGGACGCTGTGTGGCTCTCTTGACACCGAGCGGATCAATGACGCGTACGGCATCGTCGTCGCCCACAAGTACCACGGGTTGAAGGTGACCAAGGACGTCATCCAGCCCCTCCTGGAGGTCATGAGCCGTCGTGGGGATTGCCGTGTCTTCAACCTGGTCGATGTGTGTGTCCTATACAGTCACTCGACCGTCGACATGCGCGCGATCACATGCCTGTTCCGCGCTTGCGCTGTTGCGGGCGATCACTACCGCGCGAAAACGTTGCTGCAGCTTCTCCAGGACGTTGTGCCGGGGTTCCTCCTAAAGGCGCCGAGGGAGGTGCAGGAGCTACTTCGTGACCTGCGCGTGCTGCCACCGCAGCCCTTCCATCTCTTTATGACAGAGGAGGAGCGCATGGTCAAGGTTGCACTGGCCGGTGGAAACACCGCAGCGGCCTCGAGCCCGTTAAAGGAGCTGCCATCGTCAACCCAGAACAGCTAAACCTTTCTTTTTTTATCGTCCTCACACTTGGTGCGCAAGGCACATCTTTCCTACAACATCCACCAAACGTAACATTCCTATAACATTCTCTTCCTTCACCAGATTTAACACCGCACAGGGAAACCAGCGCTGTCGTCTAACTAAAAATGGAAAGTGTGCATGATGTATTGATCACATGTGTTGTTGTAAGCCACCCCATGTCTCATGCATACAGGTTGTCTTATTGGAGATTTCCCTCCTCAGCAGTGTCCGTTTGTATTCGGTGGGGCACGAATTCACACCCGCAGCCCATTTTATTACGACTCATCTGTGGTCAAAAAAAAACTTTAATGACTTCCTTTTCTCCTCCACCACATCTATGTTGCTGTACAACTTGTATGCATTTGGTAGCTTCTGTCAAGCGAGTTGGGTGCATTACCCTTCGTCATTCACTGTAGCACACGTTATCCCGATACACACCCACAACCGGAGCTTTTTTTCCCAGCTTATAAGGGGCCCTTGGTATCCATATACGTACATTCCCGCCACCTTCCCAAAATGAGTAGTGATCCCAACGGCACGCGGTGGTCCAACTCGGAGAAGAACATTGGCAAGAACCTTCTCAAGAAGTCCGGCTGGCAGGAGGGCACTGGGCTGGGGAAGGAGCAGGAGGGCATCACTTCGCACGTGAAGGTGTCCCGGAAGGATGACATGATGGGCATTGGGTACAAGGCCGGCGTGGCGGAGACGTGGAGTACGCAGTCTGTTGGGTTCGCCGACGTGCTCGACCGCATCAAGAACAAGGCGATCGTCGTGAACGACTCCGAGTCCGATGGCGACGGTGAGGGCGTGTCCTCCCCCGCCTCCGCGAGCACGTCGTCCCCGACCGGGTCGAAGCCGTCGAGCCCGACGGAGAGCCGCCACTACCGCATGTACGCCAAGCGCAACGCCCTCAAGACAGAGCTCCTTCGCTCGGCCGACAGCAGGGAAAAGAAGCAGGAGATTCTTGGCCGCGCTGCGGGCGGCCGCAGCAGTGACGACGACGACGACGCGTCTGGCAGTGGGAAGAGCCGCAGTGCCAAGCGCAGCCGGCGAGAGACGTCCCCGGCGCAGGACACCAAGTCGACGCTGGTGTCTCCGCTGCTGTCGCGCCTCATGGCCCGGTGCCACAAGCACGAGCCCCGCCCAACCGTCGCCGGGGATGGCAACGAGGTGGAAAAGGTGTGCATCACGAAGCCGAACCCGCGGCCGCCCAAGTGCACTGAGACGCCTTTCCTCGCCAGCTAGACTTCTCCGCTCTCTCTCCCCCCCCCCCCCCCAACCACCACCATCCCCTGTTAACTTTTACTGTCTCTGTGTGGTGGGTGTGTTCATGGTGTACAGCAGTAGCGTGGCTTTTGCCTTTTTCCCTCACGAGTGGGGGCGAAACAGCATACTGTAGGACGGCTGGCAGGAACAGAGTTCTCTCACGATACGGCACTCGCCCGCGCGGGTGAGCGCTACCAATAGGGCACATATCTTCCCGGTTCCATTGCCGAACGAGGCGTTGACGGAGTTGATTTTAAAGAACAAACATAATACTGGGGAGAAATACAATCACGGACATGACGAGAGCTACAAGTTCCCACACAAATAGGGGTTCGCGCCAGCGCTTGATTTGTCCTGTCGACTGTTATTCTTCATTCCTTACGTATGTCTAACTATATATATATATATATTAAGTACCTCTCCGTCTAATTATATAATCCATGCGAGACTAAAAAAAAAATCACACAAGAAAGTGACGAAATGAAAATGCATTTGATGACCTGCTAGCCGGCCAACCAAGGTAGTAGGGCATACGCGCCGGAAGCTGTCGTGTCATACAAAGATCTAGTACCTTGTCGAGGCCATCCATGGCAGGGGTATGGGTCCTCTTTTTCGACCTCTGCTCCCCTACGCTCCAAAGCGCCTCTTACTGGCACTCTATGGAATACAGGAGAACGGCAAATGAGACATCTCTTGTCTGTCTTCCTCGTTTTTACTGTTTCTGATATGCCTCGTTATGAAAAGAAATATCCATGACTTACGAACTTTTTTTATCAAATCTTGTGGTGGATGTTTGCATCTTCTCCCTTTCCTTGACAAAAGCTTCGTAACGGACGATCTGGAGGGAAACAGGCGAGTCTCTCCAATTGTCCCTTGGACCATAGCCCCACCACTGTACGCCAATAGAACCTCAAGGCGATATATTTACAGCACAGAGAGAAGGTGTCGTCAACACTCCTCTTCTTCTCGTTTTGCACGCACGAACTATTCCCTGACGTGGTCGACCTGCATGAAAATAACACTTTCTTGATTCGGTTATACCTTGTATTTTTCAGTATCCCGAAGCTGCTCGGCCCCCCCCCCCCCCCCAACACGCATTCTTTTTATTCCTCAATATATACCCCAGTCGCTTCGTGTTTCCTTTCTTTTAATCCCATTTCTTAGACATTCGTATTTTTTTTAGTTTCATCCCCAGAGTGATGCCAGAACGTGTGCGCGTTGTCGTCCGCGTGCGGCCCTTCCTCCCATCGGACCCCGACGATGCCGACCTCACGACGCTCGTGGTCGACGACGACCACGTCAGCTGCGGCAGTCAGCGTGTCTTCCGTGTGGACAAAGTATACAAAATGGAGGACGACACCGACTCCGTCTACACGACATCCGTGCAGCCCATCGTCGCCGATTTCCTCAGCGGCTACAACACAACGGTTATGGCCTACGGGCAGACGGGCACGGGCAAGACGCACACCGTCTCCGGCCTCCTCCCATTGATCGTTGGCCAGATCGTTAATGAGGGATTCCACGGCAACACCGAGGGCCTGAGCTTCCAGTATGTGGAGGTGTACGGCGACAGTCTCCGAGACCTTCTCAGCAGCGACCCTGTGGGAAGCGCGAAAAATCTGCAGATTTACGATCGTTCTGCCGTAACAGGTGGTGGTGGCGGTGGGCCACCGACGAACGCTGGTGGTGGAACGACCGCGGGTGTGAACGGTGTTGCCGGGCGTGCCGGCAGTAGCACGACCACAGCACCGCAGGGCTCCTTTATCCTCGGCGCTCTGCGGGTGTCGGCTAAGAACCTCGCGGAGATTTACGACATTGTCGCCTGCGGCACAGCCAACCGCGCCACTGGTGCGACAAACGTCCACCAGCACTCGAGCCGTAGCCACAGCGTCTTCACCATCTTCAACGACGCTGTTGGGAGCAAGCTGCACATTGTCGACCTCGCCGGCTCCGAGCGCAACAAAAAGACGCTGAACGAGGGGCAGCGTCTGCAGGAGAGTATCGCGATCAATGCGGGTCTCCTCGCGCTCGGCAATGTCATCCGCGCCCTGAGTCGCAACGCCCAACAGGGCGGTGCCGGCGGCTTTTCTACTGCCAGTGCTGCCGGCCATGTCCCGTACCGCAGCAGCAAGCTAACGCGGCTTCTGCAAGATGCGCTGGGTGGTACTGGGAAGACGTTGTTGATCACCTGCGTTGCCCCGGACAGCTACAACCAGGACGAGACGTTGCGGTCGCTGCAGTACTGTGCGCTGGCGATGAAGGTGCTGAATACGCCCATTCGGCAGTTCGGCGAGCTGCGGCGCCGGCAGACACCCCAGGCGCGGCTCCGCGACGAGGAGGAGGAGAATAACGCGGGTGGGGCAGGCGGACGTGGTGAGTTGATTCCCACCCTCGGTCTCCTGTCATCGCCCCCCACTCAGCAGCATGACCCGGAGGTGCTGGTGGAGCAGCTGAGCATGTACAAACAGTTTTGCGACGAGCAGGAGCAGGAGATTGAGGCGATGCGGAGCCGTGTCACCAACCTCGCGTCGCAGCTCGAGGTGTGCGAGACGGAGCTGCACAAGGACGAGGTCATCTTCACCAGACAGATCAGCGAGATGGAGCGGCTCGTGGAGGAGAACCGCGCCCTCCGCAGCCTGCTGCGGGAGCAGGGCTGCACGGTGCCGTCCTCCACTGCTGCGCAGATGGGAATGGCAGCCATGGGCCAGAGCGCTGTCCGTGGTGCGCACGGCGACCCGTATGCTTCTGTAGATGCGGAAGGGGGCGGTGGCGCTCACGACGCCATTGGCCCGCACAACAGCGACGGTGCCTCGCCACTGGAGTCGCTGAAGAAGACTCTACCGTTTCTGCGGCGCACCCTGATGGCAAGCGACGTGCAGCGCGAGGCGCCGGAGGACAAGTCGACGCTGCTCGCAGGGCCATCCGTCGTAGCCTCGTACCAGGCTGAGGCGCTGCGGCGTCAGGGCTTGAACGCAGCCGCTGTGCTGCCGCGTTCTTCTCCTGACGAACTCAGTGGGGCTGAGCAGCAGGATCGTGACGAGCACATGCTATCACTGACCAAGGAGGCGTTGCACTACCAGCGGGCTAACACGCAACTACGCCACGAGCTGCGGTCAATGACGGTCGCGATGGAGACGCAACAGCGCGAGGCTGCCATGATGCGGCTGGAACTTGATGAGCTGCAGCGAATGCTGCGGTAACTTCGCAACGAAAAGTACTCTCGCAACTGCCTCCTTCCACGACAAAACACACAGAACTTTCCTGGTCGTGTTATAGCGAAAACAAAAATCACACAATTACACAATGAACAACTCATGTGAATATCTACACATTCCACATAATTGAACGATATCAACTGTCAGAAACTTTCCGCAACGCTGATCGATTCACACATGGGATGCGCTGGCGTGGTGTTTGACGTTCCGGTTCTGCTCCTCTTTCCAGTGGTGGAACAGCGCTAGCAAAGCTACCATGAAAGTGGAAAAACAGTTCTTGTCATTTGAGTGCTCAATGGTACTCGTCGGTGTGGCGACAGGAAGGATGGGATCAGTTGCGCGGTGAAGCGCCGTATAAATGTTGCATAGTGACCATGACCTACTATCGACGCGATGAATGGTCCTGTGATGGGTACCTCGTATCATACTCACCGCCATGT